>MOOZ01000782.1:551809-571200 GCA_002930495.1 Cecropterus lyciades
CAAACGGAAACCATTTAAAAAGTCAAAAATAATATTTATAGATGAGCCATCAAATTCGAGCGAGATACACCTATATTTTAATTATAGAAATATAACATTTGCTCGTTAAAAAACCCCCCCATACATTGTAATTGACTGATCCGGTGCTGATAAATCATGCCTAACTGTAATATTTATTTTATTTATTTATTATTATTATTATATACACCTCATTCCCTTTTTTCATTTGATACCCCACTAAGATATATTAGACAATATTCGATTATTTATCCCCATTCTCACCCTCATACCTACTAAGTGGCTCAACCAACTTTGGTAAAATACGTTTAATTATAGCATACTCGACATGGCCTTTCATATGATACCCCACATTGGTATATTTGACAATATTCGATTATGCCTCGCCACTTTGAACTACCATTCCAAATACCATACCAAAATTGGTTCAGCCAGTTAGTAACTGACTGAACCAATTTTGATAAACCACATTTAATTGTAATATAGACGTCATCCTCTTTCATTTGATACCCCATTTGGGTATATTTGATAATATTAAATTTTTCATCCTCACTTTAATCTCCTATGTCTAGTAAATGGCTAAGCCAATTTTGGTAAGACATGTTATTTATTATTCCCTTTCATTTGATATCTCACTTGTGTATATTAAAAAATATTTGATTTTTCATCACCTCTTTCACCATCTTTATGTAATAACTGACTGAACCTTTTTTGATAAAACATGCTTAAGAACTAGCACTCGGAAACCTGCTGTCTAACTAAAAACCGTATCCAAATCGGTTCACCTGTTTAGGAGCTACGTGTCCACAGACACACACAGACAGACAGACAAACAGACATAGCAGTCAAATTTATAACACCCCTCTTTTTGTATCGTGGGTTAAAAAAACAACCTTACAATGTACCTATTGACCAAGTGTCATGGTTGTTCAGAAGTGATTGATCATTTTTACTTTTTAAAAACTTTTATTATATTTTAATATATTTAGAACATAATTGAGTAAACTGCACTTAAATTATTATTCCCAGTATAACGTAATTTTTACGATGCTCTCTACTCGCTTCTCGTGAGCTATGAGACTATGGACGAAAGCTTATAATTTATGCGTATGTTAACTTAGGACCACTGATTGACATACAGCGATTTCATGCCACTTAGTAAGCTATTGTCACGATTTTGTTATTGCCTTTTTCAAAATGTACAAAAAATATAATTTATTCTTACTATCTGTCTTATTAGTATATCTTAAACTTGCTTTTGAATCCAGATAGTTTGTATTTGTATTTGTCGGTTATTTTTGTACACAATTATCGTTTTTGCCTAAAAGATGCCGTATACTTTGAGTGTTTTATAATATTCACCATCTTCGCCAAAAGTTCAGAAGACATTTATTAAGATCGATGCATAATTCAAATACAATTATTAAAATGAGTAAATTATGTGCATTTTAAGATACAAAAAATTGGTTACTTATCCTAACAGTATAAAATAATTGTACAGACAATATATCTAACGTAAGTTTATATAACACTAGCTGACCCGGTAAACGTTTTTTGCCATATGAATGATTAAATTACCAAAATGGCTATTATAAAATAGGGGTTGGTGATAAAAGGGTTAAAAATTTAGGGTTGTATTTATTTTCTAAAGCCACATTATAGAAAAATAAAAACAAAAAAAAATGTCCAAAAATAAAAAATAAAATGTTAAGGATGAACGACCCTTATCATTTAGGGTATGAAAAATAGATAGTAGCCGATTCTCAGACCTACTGAATATGTATATAAAATATAGTAAAATCGGTAAAGCCGTTTCGGAGAAGTAAGGTAACTAATATTCTGACACGAGAATTTTATATATAAGATTTATACTATTTCAGAAGTACAGCTTATAACTGATTTTACGAATACGACAACAGCTAGGTATAAATATATATAATAGTGAACAATTTTCTTACAATACCGTCCTTAAATCTATAAAATTCCAAGGGATGTAACTATTTTCTAGTGTATATTAACAATTATTTACACGTACACTATAACTACAACGCTAATATTAAGATTAAGTATTTTTAAGATTCATCTCTACGGTATTTAAAGCCTGCGTTAAATTTAAAAGAGTAACAAACGAGGTAAATATAGGAATTTTCCCTAAACTGCATGCATGTCACTTATGTTTAACCAAGCATATTGGTATATCTGAGTAATACGACCTACAAAGCATCCGCGGAGTGATATATATTTAGATAAGACCACAGATTAAATACCGCGAAATATTTCATACATCAAATATTCGCCGAATGAAACATAATATCAACAGAATCTGCTTATTTATTTTTCACCCGATGTAGATACGGAATCTACGATTAATAGCTTTAATAATAATGACTTAATTTTAAACCAACTGCTAAATATACAGATGACATTTGCGATTTATAAAAGATCATTAATTACTTGATTTTTTGTGAATTATTGTTTACCGGTCATGGAAGAGATCGTGTTACCATTACGGTGGCAACGACCATATGTTAGTTATTTAAACAGTTAATTAATTTGTTAACGAACTATACTCGCTGTCTTTTTCAAAAATATGTCATCACTTAGAAAACGACTCTATTATACGATGTAGCGCAAAAAATGTTTCTACAGCAAACAGTAATATTTAATTTTAGTCAATTCCTTTAGTTTTAGTATAAAAATAATACTTTTAGGTATTTCTCTTTCCAACAGATACAATACTACAGTACTCTACTATTTTAAACTACTTAGCAATTGGTAATATTGCAATGGTCTGCATCGAAGAGGATCGCAGATCCATGGCGACTGGGGAGTCATCTCAAAGACATCATCTCATTAAGATTGAATGATAATGTCGCAACGGGTGATATTTATATACATAGAAAATACATGAGATATATTTGGCATTCGTTCACTAATTAATTCTATTATATATAAATCTATTTACACATACTGTCATTCGGTTTTTATTTTTGTTTCATTTATTTATTTAGGTAATATTAGTTTTATTTACCTTTGTGTTCATACCTCTTGGTTTTTTGCATCGGCTCCAAAAGGTAAAACGACGTGTAAAAAATGCTTATTGAATTAAGCCTTTATCCCGTTGCCTAGTTGAAAAAAGTTTAAATAATTTATTTTTTCAGAGTTGACTTTTAAAAATGCCAATTTACTCAAAACAACAATATAACTTTTACTAAACTCAAAACAACAATACTAGTTAAATGGATTTATGACTTATGAATATTTAACAATTATTTAACTCTATGGAATAAATGACAGCCTTGAAAGTGACTATTGAACTGAATACTATTACTCTTTTTAAAAATAGGATTGACCTCAACCAATAAACAGCACAAACAGTTTAATTGCAGAAGCATGTTATACTTGTTACAAAAAGAGCTCGAATGATTTAAAATTGAATACCTTGGTTCACTGAACAGGCAAAAAAATGATAAATAGGCCAAATGAAACGAATCTGCTGGTTTAATCTGACAAGCCAGTTGGACAAACGTAGGTATAATGGTAACGTAGAGTAGCCTCATGATAAAGGCTGATCTGATAAAATCTACATAGTCACGGATAAGTATTGGATAAGCCATAGAAATATGCATTTATAGTCAGGGACATGTGTATAATATTAATTTAGAGGTACAAAATACATATATGTGACCAGTAGACAACTTTACTTTGACAGGTAGGTCAAAAATGAGCAAACATTTAAAAAATTATGTTGTTGGACACTACATTTATGAGAAGAAATGTTATGAAAATACCATTTCAATACCATCCTCGTTCTTGTCTACTTTGTCTAAGGTTAACTGGTAGAGACTCTCACTCGTAGCATTAATTATTAAGCCTTTATTCCACTCTTTAGGTATAAAAGTTTAAATAAAAAAGATTCTGCGGTCAAGGGACCTCCGACAGAAACGAAGTTTAATCCATACAGCCAATTCACCAATACGTGGTAATAAAGAACATTCGAAAAAAATTCCTTTGTGAACGTCAGAACCGCAGGTCAACAGTTACATACCTATAGCTTTGAAATTGTGCCTAAACTTGCTTATTAATTGCTTATATTTGCTTATAATAATAAAAGAATTGCTTATTTCATAAATAAAAAGAATTTAAACATTTAAGGATGACCAGCCATGCTGACATCCAAACATAAAACTACAACATTAAGTTGATATACTTTGATTGACCAAAAATATTTTGAGGCTTATATTTGTTAGCATTGTAAAGTAAAAGTAACCAGGCAACCATTTGACATTTTAGGGTTCCGTACCCAAAGGTTAAAAACGGAACCCTATTACTTAGACTTCGTTGTTCGTCCGTCTGTCTGTCACCATGAACCGTGATAGCTAGACAGTTGAAATTTACAAAAACTAAATCATTCAATTATTTATGGGTAATGGCACGGAACCCTTGCTCAGCACGGAACTCGTGCACGAGTTCGACTCGCACTTGGCCGATTTTTTGCTTTGTGACACGTTCAAAAGTACTAAAAACAAACATGTTTTGTGTCATACACACCGTATGACATACTAATTGACATTAATGAGTAAGTTATAGAGGAATCGGTTTTGATTTTAGCCCGGTTTCTAGATATACGCATGCGCATATGTGCATGCATATGCATATGCGTGGCGATTTCTACCAATGCGCATACCTCGTGAACCGCGTTAAGGAACTTCGTTCTAATAATGGAATAAAATGTCATTTTCTTGGCTTTAAAGTAGTCTTATTACAAAGCACAGCAATGCACAAGCCAATTATTTATAGCAAATGAGGAAAATATAATTTTTGTAAGTTATTTTCTACTATTTCATAAAAATATAAACCTACATTCAATAAATATAAATATATGTAAACGTAAATGTAAATATAAATAAAAGCGATGCAATTATATTTTTTTTTGATAGAAAATTACCATCTACGTCTTCATAAATCTTATGCAAAATTTTACGCTTCAAGATTCACACAATAAACTGTGATTCTATCAGACAGACAGAATGTTAGTGTTTTATTAACACTATACAATAATATAAAAGACTAACAGCATTATACGGTTGTTAAATTAAACATAAAATTCAATAACGTATAACACAATCAATAAATTCCAATAATAATCTATTACAATATGCGGATAAAATTCACGCATCGATGGTTATTCAGGTTCACTGACGCGAAGGCATTACGCGGCACAATCCGAACAAAATCACACAGGTCAGAGAAGTTGAACCCAACACTATGGAAATCACAATATAGTCATATCGACATCATCGAAATATTCGTTTTTGTAATCCTCAATTTTAAAATGCATTTATTTTTCGAATAGATTGTTAACTCTATTGTTACATATTTAAGGTTTTTTTTTATTTGTTAATTTATACAGATAGTTGCAAGACTAGAACGCAATTAAATAATATATAGGTACAAATGTAAATGTCCCTGTAGTACGGGGACCAGAATAGGGCTACGGTATGCCCTGCTTGTCCTGCCTGCTTAGCGCCTAAATTCGGGCTTCAGGGGTTACGGACGGCAAGAGTAGGAGCTCGAACCGTCCAGCCAAGAGACCCCGTGAAGGACGGTGGCATGTGTGGTTGCATGCCATCGTAAACACCAGAAGATACGGTGAGCGCTAATGCCCACTAGTAAAGAGCCAGAACGGGGGAATTTCGCTTGGAGGACTCCGGTTGCGTTCCGTTGGAGATCCCGGACTCCTCCACACAGCGTTGAGGGCGGCCAACGGGGGGTATTAAGGCGGTAAAAATCCCACATAACCCGGCGTCGCTCCCACGCCGTAGAGAACCTTTTGAAGGTTGCCCTCAAAACCAAAAAAACAAAAAAAAGGTGCAATAGTAAAATTATCGCTTATTTCTTTACAATTTGCTACCTGCAAAACTGCATTTTGCCAAAATAGTCACTAAATTGTAGATAAACTGCGTAACATAGCATATATAATACTTTTTATATTAAAAATAGTAATTGAGAAATAGAAGTGACACAGCTACACAATCCATTGCCCAAAAAGGTTATTCCCGCAATCATACATTTCAACCTATCATCTTATGGGCCGGTACAAAATTTTCATAGAAGAGCTTCTTAAAGGTTTGTATCTGACAGGTATATCATAATACATATGAGGGGCAGACAACATATAAATCATTTACAATCGCTTTAATCTCAAAACCTGAAAGACACCTGACACGTATTATATGAGTCTCACGGAAATATTACTAAGAGGTAAACGTAGATGTTTTTCTAATATATGTTTACCAAAAACTGTGGACATGACTTCTGGTTTTTTAGTCATCTGCATGCCATCTGAACTGGTTAAAATTAGGCTTTACTTCACCTTGACGTTATGCTGTCTTCAAAGTTTCCGCAAGGCAATACAATATCCACGTTATACCTAAGTAGAGTCCCAGGCGAAAAATAAAGCTTATTGAGAGCAATTATAGGTAGAGTTAGTGAAGATTTTAAATAATATTCAGCATTCCTTTCGACGGAAAGTTAATAAGTAGATAAGTTACAACGAATTTATTAAAATATTTCGATTCGTGAATGTAACTCAATCTTGAACAGAAATCTTTGCCTTTGCCAAGACAAAAAACTGACAACAGAACAAATTGACAACATTTTTTGCTATTAATAATAACTTCACATGGCAGAAACAGATCTGCCGAAATCCTGAAAAAAAATCGACTTGTATCAGTAGTACTTTAATGTTCCTCCGTCCAGTACATCCTTAACATCACAAACGGTCAAATCAAGATCTGAATGTTCACAAGGTTATTGCAACCCAATATGGCAGTGCAAAGCCCGTAACCGCCGCGCCGTGACCGCATCCTACGCATCCACTCAACAAGTGTAATTTTATAACACGCATTCTTCTTATCCCGTGCTAAGTTTACATAAAGGATCCTTGGATATAACGATATCGGTAATATAGTATAAATATATACTAATCTATATTAATATACTCGTAATATATAAAAATATTGTAAAGCTGAAGAGTTTGTTTGGTTAAACGCGCTAATCTCAGCAACTACAAGTGCGAATTGAATTTTTTTTATTGAATCGTCCATTTACTGAGGAATGCTATAGGTTATATGCATAACTGGACGCTGTTTGTTTTTTTCTTATGCAGTAGCGGGTGAACCTATGGGGCACGGCTAGTAAAAATCATATGATGTAACGGTCTTTTATATTATAGAAATAGTTATCATTTAGCTCATCTCATAGTAACAGGCTCGCTTTGATATCTATAAATAATAAACCCTAGATAGGGTAAGAGGTAATGAGGTTAGCTACAGCTGCGTTGCTTGCACTGGGAACTATCGGAACGCCTCATACACTTGTACGAGACACTTGGACGACCCGCGTGGCGGAGCGGACACCATACCGATCTGACACGCAGTGGGTCCCGGGTTCGATCCCCGGCCAGACAGAAATCTGAATGAAGAGTTTAGATTTCTGTTCTGGGTCTGGGTGTTTGTGTATTCGTCTTTGTGTGTCCATGGCACCCACACACAGGAGAAAACCCTACTGTGGGGCTATGAGTGTAGAAAGCGTTTTTTTTTTTTTTACTTGTCTTCCTTGCCATATAAACCAATACACAACAGTGTTTATTTATTACCGTTATTAGCCATATATACATAGTTGTTACAGTGGAGCTTATTCCTTCATACTAAGTGGCAAATGTCCACCCGAGGATATCTATAATAACATAAACGCTTTTACATTCAACCCCATAGTAGGATTTTCTCCTATGCCATGGACACACGAAGACAAATACACAAACACCCAGACCCAGAACAGAAATATAAACTCATCATTCAGATGTCTGGCCGGGGATCGAGCCAAGAACCCACTGCGTGTCAGACTGGTATGGTGAAAGCTCCACCGCGCGGGTCGAACCTAACCATAGATAGGATAAGATGTCGTGAGGTAAGCTACTGTATTGCTTCCACTGGGGATTATCGGAACGCCTCTTATAAGAATCTTCCTTACCCCGTACATTCCAAAACACAGCAGTGTGTGTCTCTGTTATTAGCTATACATAGGTATTGTAACGGTGCCTGCGATTTTACATGGTATCTATATGGTTCAAACCATGAGGTTTTCGCACCTTTAAAATGCAAATACTCAATTGTATATTACTATAACAATGTAAGAGACAAATTTTATTTACATTTAAGCCTGATTGTAACGCTATTGTGATAGCTAACGGGTTTGCCGCCTACCTTACTTTGATGTTTTTGACACCCGTAATCAAATCAATATAAGAAAGCGTTGCGTTGCTTCTTTTAGAAATTAACGTAGAAAATCAAAAAGAAAATATTTTAAAAAATATATACAAGTTATACAAGCAGTGGTTACGTAAACTATAGTTTTTTGTTTTGATAAAACATCTTGTTTTAGCTTGACAAACCATTAATTATCTAACCTTGTTTTATATACGAGTTGTCGACAGTTAACGATATGTTTTCTTAGTCAACCCATGCGCGAATGACATACCTAAATAGAGTTATGTGAAGCCGCCAAGGGTATCAGTTATCTCACACTAAAACCTACAAACGGTCGTAAAAGTAGCATCTGTCATCACTCATAAGCCTTTGAAAAAGACCGATCGCAATCTCGGAGCGTACGTGTGTGGAAATATTAATAAATTGCATACTATTCCCTCGTACATTTGCCATATGTAAATCTCGGCACGTCAACTTAGGGATTTGACCCATTCCATTGAACCAAAACGGGTTTGATCAACCCTCCAACGTTATTTTTAAGGACTGTTCTAATCGTTTAAAAATAACGACACGAAAATATTACTTGAGTCTAAATCATTGATTACACTTGCTGTAAAAAGATATTGTTTACTTCTTCTTATACACCACAGAAGTTGTAAACGAGCATGTTGTCCATCTGATGATAGATCCATGAACCCATGAACATGTGCAATAAAATCCAGACAATATGAGAGATTAGTCTATGTTTAGGTTGGCCACAAAATACTTGCTGTCCCCGAGAACTAATCTGGAACGCCTCAGGTAAATATAACCACACCCTTCAAACCAGAACACAGCATAGCTGCAGCGGCAATATAATGAAACATGGTTGTATCTTAAATAATGTTTACATAGCTATGTTCTGATTAAGAGTCTGGTATTCCATACCACATAGACATGACTATATTTACAGTCAAACCACGAAGAGTCTTGCAACAAAAATGAAGTCTACAGCAATATTACGATAACCTTTATGAAACATTATACTCAACATGCATTTAAAAGAGTAAACAGTACGAGCATTATAATTTTATCCTTAATCAGTACATTTATAGTATAGCGAAGGTAGGATGAGTGGGCAGACACCTTAATCCCGCTTTAATCTTTCTAATTGAAGCTGCTATAAAAATAAATTGCCTTTGTATCGATGATTACGATGAAAATAAAACGAAGCCTATTTTTACGAGCAGCGGTATAAAGGAAATAATATAAAAGGAAAGAAATAATAATACGCCAAATGTATTAGAGACGTATCATTTAATATTTATAAAAATAAATGTTAACTTAATATAATTTAGGCAGATATAAAGATGGATTGCTGAATACTTTTCCACTTTTCACGAAATTACAATGAGGCACAAATACGTCTCAAATTCTAAAATGGGTACCAGGTGGTCATTAAATTTCATGTGCACTTTGTTATTTAAAAAAATGCATTAAGCCTTAGATCCCGGCTGTTGTTATTGGGTAGCAGTTATTAAACCTTATCGAAAGCCTTGTATGTGATTCGAAAACATCTGGCTTGGATTGACCATTTACCCGTACCCTCCCCTACCGATTCGCATTAATGTAGCAGTAAGCAGCAGCAGTAAAGAGCAGCGTAAAGAAACCTCAAGCCTCCTCTTCGAACTGAAATCATACCCGAACACAACGCATATTAAGCATTGTGCTAAATTTTAAGCCAAACAAAATAACAAGCTATTTAACGAAAAAGAATAAAGGAATTAAAATTATTATTTTAATCTTAAGAACTCAAAATAAGGCTTTGGTTAATTATAATCTTAAAAACCAAGTGTCAGCATGTGAAGTAGATATCCCAATTATAAATTAAATCATTATTAAATAACATTTAAGATCTACAACAAACCCTGTCAATATCAATGATCCTCAAACTATTACCTAGACAACAAAGACATGCCTTACATCCGATTTTTTGCTTAGTATCGTTTAATTAATAAAAACCTTAATCGACATTGATACGTATTTTATTAATTAATTTCACTAAGTTGTGCGTACGTTTGAGTGAATCATAATGAAGTCTTCAATTAAAGTGGGAGTGGTGTGTAGTCGGTTAATTACATATCATCGCTAAATGACGTGACCTACATGGATGTCACGAATAGTGTATGTCGATTCGCGGCAACTATATATTACTAGGTTAACTTAACTAGACACCTGGCCACGCTGACGTCACATTAATGTAGTATGATGTAGTGAAATAAGAATTACACTTGTAACATAGTTAAAAATATTAAAACAAAAACCCAACTGCTCAAAATGACTTTTTTGTTCATAATGATATATTTAATTTACGCTTTATGTGAGTTTTCGTTAATATAGTCAAGTAAAAGTAGTATAATAAAGACATTTTTAGAATGGTCTATTTACTATCTTTCATTTGATACCCAAGTTGTCGTGATAATAAAAAAATCGTCCCACCCTTTTTCTCATATTTGCAAGCGCCATTTTTTGAAAATTATATAGCCTATGTCACTTTGCAAACTGATACGATTCTAATGATATGTCATGCGTCACAATCCGTCAAGCTGCGCCAGAGAAACGAACAAACATCCATACATATGCTCGAAAAACATTACCCCCTTCTGACGCAGTCGGGTAAAAACCATTTCTAATGAAATACGAGACATGCTATGATTTTAGACGAATCGAGGAATTGATTCATTTTAATATTCAACGGGTATTCTCGATACGTCGTTTTTGACCCCATTGTGGTCACAGCGAAACTGCGGACAAGCTGTTGATAACCAATTCCAAAGAAAAAACCAGTCTTTAAAACATATGACAGTTAATATGACGTTAGATAAATATTATCGCGGAATATTTTATATATGACGGATACTCGATCGCCATTTTCAACTCCATTGTGGTCACGCTGAAACTACGGTGGCGGAAACAAACCCTTGATACCCACTATTGGTACATTAAGCTATCTTTTGTTTTGTACTCGAGGGGGAAACCTTCAAAAGCTACCCGATACCGTAGAAGCGGCACGAGGCTATGTGAGGTTTTATCGCACTAAACCAACCGGTGGCCGTCCTCGGCGCTGCAAAGAGGACTCCGGGATCTCCAATGGAATGCGATCGGAGTCCTCTGAGTGCGCTGCCCTATCAGGCTCCATCCTGGTGAGCGGCTGGGCCCACCGCACCATCTGGTTTTTACGACGGCATGCGACCACACATACCGCCGTCCTTCTCGGGGTAGCTTGGTTAGACGGTTCGAACTCCCACTCTTGCCGCCCGCAACCCGCTACAGGCAGAGGATACCGTAGCCCTATTCTGATCCCAGAACTATAGGGACAACGGTAAGCTATCTACCCTACATCTTCTTAGTTTTTCTATTTTAAGTTCCATGACACAAAACTCACTATGTCCTTACGCACCAAACTTCGGCAGTATTTGCAATTTACATAAAGTTACAACAGGATTTAAAATTATAATTTAATAGTGGATATAGTAAGAGTTACGAATTACGTATCAAAATATTAGAACATTTGTAATCAGCCTTAAATATTATTTTAATCAGGTCTTACGCAGATACGCTACCTGATAACTAAATTGGAACACCTTGTGTCCGTATCTTTCCCTTGCTAACTTTGCCTCCAAACCAGAATACAAGAGCACTCAAAACTGCTATTAAATTATTATATTTAACGGTAGGCTTCCCATCAGGTAGAATATCGATCCCTTGCTACTGAAAGTTTATAAAAACATGTTATACCACAAAAGTACACCATCAGGCTCCCATTAGCAGCACCATATTATTATAATGTACATTTTGGCAATCAGGAAATACCTTCAATTCACCACCTCGACTAAATTACAGTATTTCGGATCCGAATACAATACTTAGCCTTAATTCGACAGGAGTTATGTTTTCCGAAAACCGATTACGATCTTACCAGATCCCGTTACTCCAGAATGGACCCTTGAGAAGATAAATAATACACTTACGTTGTCTGACGTATCCATTTTTTTATTTAAGTTCAATGCGTTAAGTTACATGTTCATAGATAGCAACTTGATAGGTTATTCATTATTTATTTCAGTTAACATTTTTGGTATTAATATGAAGTGAAAAGTATTTGAGGAAATTTTTACGAACAATCAAGTTTGCGTATAGCGGAACTAGATTTTTAACTATGTTAAAAATCTCTGAGTGTTACATGTGAATACAAGTTAACTTTTATATGAGTGAATGATTTTTTTATGAATGAAATATTCAAATTTATTATTACGTGATCAAACGATCACGTAGTCTACAAAATGAGCAAGATAATTAAGAGCCAAGAACTAAATTTGCGCTACAGTATTTTCATAAGCTAATGTTCGAAACACAACTATATTGGATGATTGCAAAAATTATAACAATGAACAAACTTGTTACTTATATTTGAACGTGCTTATAAAAATCCAAAGTATGTAATGAACCCATAATATTACGTGAACTGCACATAAACTGCTACTGCAGATGCATGAAAAGTATAATAAAAAACTTCATTTATACTTTTATTGCAGTCATTAATCTTTAGAATAAAGATACGTATTATGCAGCTTAATAATATAGTGGTAATTTCTTACACTTCGTCCTGTCTTACTTAACTCTTAGTCATTAGTAATTTGCAAGATTTCATTGTGCATTATTTAAAGATTTTAACATTATCAGTTAACATTACTAAGGACATATGCATGCAGTCCACCTGATGGTAAGTGGCTACTACCGCCCATGGACATCTGTAATCAACCCTAGGTAAGCTCAAACTCTCGTCTAAGGTTAACCACAGATGCGTTGCTACCCCTGAGGACTAGGATGGAATGCCTTGGAAAAGTACCCTTACCACACCCTTCAGACCAGAACACAGTAGCGCATAACACTGCTGTTATGAGGCAGAATAAGATGTGGCGGTCGTGCTTCCGGAGTCGAACCACAAAGAGTTCTACCACCTTCAAATTATTAATATTTAAGTATCTTCCGATTCCTTCTAAATCATCACATCAATGTTACTTTCAGCAATGAAAACTATTCTCTAAAATATGTAAACTAAATATAAATAAATTATTACATTGTCATCAGAACTATAGGTGTTTTCCAAATTTCAGCTCAAAGGGACACTGATAATGATGGGTTTAATTCAGCTTGCAAGATGTGACCTAAACGTACATGCAAGTTTAATATAAGCTTTTAAAGTAGTTTGAAACAATAATTTAGAGGACACATTTCTGAATTCTTTGAACTCTATAAGTTTACCTCAATTAACTCTACAAGTTAGAATTTTAATGTCGCGCTTTAGTCACCAGACTTTTGTAAAAAGTTTGATATATGAATACTAAAATATGATCATATTTTTTAATAATTATGTACTTTTTCAAAGTTCAATCACCTTCATCTCAACCTTGGCTCGCGGATCTTTGGAAAGCTGAGGTAATAAATTTTTAGCATTTTTGTAACAGTACTCTTTCTTTTTTATGGCCTCCTTATCTTCGCCACGTTACCTTTACATAATGTATATATATATATATTCAACTGATTATTCCGTGGTTCGAAAACCACTAACCTAATTAACTCGATGATAGACTTGAAACAAAACAACATTAGGTCGTTGCCCTTTTCTTAATAAAATAAGATAAAACAAAATCACGTGAATATACAAGATCAGCTGACTCTCTTGACTCTTGAAATGTATGTCCGCAGCGCATTAAATATTTGTATAAAATAAAATAAAATAAAAGGTATTTTATGTTTTTATTTTGTATGTTTCTTTTTGTTTCTTAAACATATGTAACCATTACCCAGGAGTAAAAAGTCAATGGATGAATGCGCATGGTGTTATATTTCAGGAAAAACCATAAAATAAGTGTTGTTTTCTTATTTTAATTTTTTTCAGCCTATAATAGGTTGGCTTAAGACGATATAGCAAAAAGTAAGTGTACATTTCCTCCCACTTGGTAAATAGTTGAATACAATAAAATTTTAAACAAATACTCAGTATTAGTTACATGTAAAACTCGACAGAAATAAACATACCTACTCATTTCTTTCTATAATATATTTAGAGACTTAAAATTTTACGTATTTAAACATTCTACATATTGAGTTTGATTAATGTGACATTATGATGGAAAACGATTTCTAATAAAGATGGATTGCAAACAAATTTACATAAACTAGGTTTTTCAATTAAGGATGATCCCAAATATTTGCATTAGCGGTGTTAGGCAATGTCGTGGTTAAATTTATTTCGTTTGGTTTCGAGTTGATCGAACTTCAAAAAAAAAGTTTGAAATTTTTAGCGACGCAATTAACAGTATTCTGTCAAATATAGTGTTATCGAAGAAATTAATCAAATATAGTGTGGGTTCTATACAAATCAACATATACATAGTTTTATATACAGTTAATGCCAAAAATCCGCACGATAGAGTAAACAAGTATGTGATTCATGCAGAGGTCACTCACACTTGTCATATGAAACCAGTTGCCAAATTGCTATATTTTAAAACGAGTAGTCCTTGCGTTACTCAAAAATATGACATTGTTCTTCGAATTCGCCGAGCCGACGCAATGGCATCTTCATGATCACAAAAAATGGGTCATCGACTTAATTCCGCACTTGAATGTCCAAAAAAATCCATGTTCACAACCATCTTTCATTCATTCGATTTGCTTGCGAATTCATTTATAAGCACTCTACAAGCGTATTCAAATGATAGGAACAAGGCAATTTAATCTACAATTACTATTAATTTTGCAATAATCTGACATAATAAAACATATCTATTTTATTCTTAGATTGTGTTAGAATATTAATTTTATCTGCTAACTTGACTTTCAAAATGAAATGAGTATTTTTTTCTTAAAGCAACGACCTAGACTATACTAATGCATATTATAGGACTGACTACCAACAAAAATTACCTACAGCACTACTGGCACATGCTACTTATCTAGACAAACCCTTTCAAAATGTATACAAAAATATAAGGATGCATTTTATTACTCTCTTCACTTTTCTTAAATGTTTACGGAATCACTTAAAACTGATTAGTTCTTTAACATATATACAAAAGAGACTACATTAGCACTCTTGTACGTTTATCTCTTTTAGGCCCTAAATTGGTATATGTGGTACCTTCGAAAACCCTACATTTTATGTCATAAAAGACGTGTTTTCGAAAGTTATCAAACAACATTCAGATATGACTGTAGTGTAGCTTTTTAGACACAAATATACAATATTTATTAAACGAACTCTACCATTAAAGAAAATATCGACGAAACAAAAAGAAAAACAAGATAAAAAGAAGCATGTGAAGAGACACATTATAATATACGTCTACACGAGTGTTCCTTTCCACGTCCTTGAGACCAAAACTGCAACTCAACGCTGGTATACGTCAAAAATGGTTTTCCCTCGAGAATCAAACCGAATGGTTCTATCTAGTATCTTCAATCGTGTCAGAAAATTTATTATTCCTAGTAAACATCAATGTAGCACTATATTAAAGTAACATAACGAACAGATAAGCTCTTTCCTTTGGAAAATCTCTCAATAAACAGTCATTTCAATGTGTAAATATACGAAACTAATAGAATATAAAAGTATTTTCGCAATTTAAGAGATTATATAGTTTACATAAACATCTTATACCTCTCTGAAAGTGTTCTACACGTTTTTACTCGGCAAATTCTTTCACGTTTTTATTCTATTAATCCTCATATTAATGTCCGAACATTCCAGATTCATAAAACAAAATTAAGTTAACTACACGCGTAGACACAAGCTACCTTGTAATGGCCACCATTATTTTTATATAAGTGGAAAAACACCTCGTTCTCAGTGATACCATCTCTGTCCATATATTACCCGTTGCGTGACAAATTAAACACTTAAAATAGTCGTTTTAATTTAGAAAAGAAAAGAAATAATAAGCAGACAGGAAACATAATAAATAGGTTCATTCTTAATTCAAAAACTTTCGGCAATATATAAATACCGAATGAGATATACGTATGACATTTGGCAATTTATTGAATGGCAAACCTTTATTGGCTTAGTTAACGGTAGCAGTATTTTAAGCATTTTCGAAATTCATAAATAAAGAGCGACATTTACATTTTTTATATATATTATGGAAGTAGCAAATAAGCATGCAGCCCACCTGATGGTAAGTTGCTACTGCTGCCCATGGACATCTGTATTCAACCCTAGGTAAAATCAATGCCCCACCTAAGGTTAGCCAAAGATGCGTTGCTACCCCTGAAGACTAAAATGGACCTCGGAAAAGTGTCTCCCTTACCACACCTTGCCACATCAGAACACAACAGCGCATAACACTGCTGTTATTAGGCAGAAATAGATGTGGCAGTGGTGCTACCAGAGTCGAACCACAAAGAGCTCTACCACCTTCAACACATTCCTGACTTGTATTTCGTGATCAATTTAAAAAAAAAACATTCTTAATACTTTTTACTAGCAAACATACGGATGTTACCTAGAGATTTGTATTGGCTTTATCTCAAAAGTATTTTTCCATTCTAGGAAAAATACATAAAGTAATGTGCAGATATATTGCAATGATAATCCGCTTTTAGTGTGTACAATTTTACACATAAAATTCACGGTTTCAATTTATAATATGTAAATTGTTGTTTCAAAATTTTGTTTTTGTTTTTACCTGACTGTGACATTATAAAAATATTCAATTTATTAAAGTAACTTTCCACGTATATGTGTGAACTTGAGTAAACCATTTATCTGTCCTATTTAGTCACAACAGCAACGCAAATCAATATTTTCTCTAATTTTGCAAATACCTTAACGGTACACGATAATCTATGCAATTTCTGATTGCCACGCTCAAAACTAGAAAATCTTTATGTCATATAAAACGAATTTGTTAAAACCTTATTAAAATCTTAAAATATTTCGACTCTTATTGATACAAAAATTGTCTTTTTTAATATATAAGTAGCAAAGGAACCTTTGATAAAGCAGAAATAAAAAAAAAAAAACAACAACACGACCGGCAGACTTTTCCATAGCCCTGAGAATAGTACCTTACATCCCCTTAGGGGAAAATTGTTTGACGATGTTGATACGACCAAAGAACTTATTTAATTATACAATATCTCAACCCCACTAGGGTTTAGTTGAATTTGAAAAAACGTTGAATTTGACGACCGGCTTGGTGGAGCGGTCACCATACCGGTCTGACACGCAATGCGTCTCTGGTTCGATCCCCGGCCAGACAGACATCTGAATGATGAGTTTAGATTTCATTTCTGGGTCTGGGTGTTTGTGTATTCATATTTGTGTGTCCATAGCACCCACGATACAGGAGAAAATCCTAATCTGGGACTATGAGTGTACAAGCCGTTTAAGCGTTTAATTTGAAGAAAAAAACTTAAACTACATATATCCACATTATATTTCAACACAATCGATTGACTAGCTTACGCATGAAAACGAACAAATAAAGTTACTTATGTACAATATTAGTATGGACACAAGACTACACAATGGACCCAACACAAACAACGAATTGAAATTCGATAATGGTTATGGGTGACATAAAATAAGAAATTTTGAAACCCTTTCGTTGGGTCCGACACGGTACAAGATTATTTAGGACCGAATCGATGCCGAAATTTTATCGTTACGTCTTTCGTATATTCAATATTCAACATAAGAATAATACTTTGAATGTTATAAGGGTAAATTTTCTATTTCTTGCATGAATTTATGTTAATTTCAAATGACAAAGGCACGCAGATTCAAAAACACTAATAATCTAGGTGTTACTACTGAGTATAATAGTCTAGGTAGGATATGAAACGTAACCTACTTCTGTTAAAAAACTAGTATGCGCAATATTCATATAAGAAATGAATTGAGACATGCCATTACGGTAAAGGAAAGTCATCATCATCAGCAAAGGGAAGGTCAAACCTCTTTCTAACATAAAGCAGTCCTTGCGTTTCGGTGGTAGGTTAACTTTCATATAAGGTCACCATCTTAGTCTTCAGGAACATCAACGAAGGTTGAACTCATTTGGATTCTATTCTTATTTTATCTGATCGCAGATAACCATGGATGGCAGTAGCCACTTTGATGATAAGTGGCTGGTGGACTGCATGCTCATTTGCTAGTTCTATATTTGAATATAAAAAAATAAAAATAAGTATTTTAGTTTTAAAATAAACATGCAAGCAGCCGTACCCTTTTAAATCTAAGTCATGCAAAAAACCTTAACGCCTACAGTCTCAGACGAAACCACCTAACCTAAATGCGAGTATTTGCTAAGAACGGTGGCCCTTACCGTTCTTCAAAGTGCAAATAAAATCGCAACGAAAACGCACGTCCCGTCAGAGTACTCGAATTTTCATCTGTCAACTGCTAGTGACAATTTAAAAGCACAAGTTCCGTACACGATTTAATATGCGGACGGCTTTTTCAAATTCGATCCATAATAAAATCTAAATTATCGATATAAAAAATCATATAATGAAATAACAAAAATTCTGCGTCTACTATATCTACTTAATGTTCTACTTAATGTACTATATCTACTTAATGTGCTACATCTACTTAACTTATTGTTCAAAATCCAACCAAAAACGTATCAAAATAAAGCTAATCCAGAAAACAGCTAAACTAATTTGGGTTACTACCCAGTAAAAATACTTTTTATCCGACTGCATCAGGAGGGTACTGTTTTTCAGGCGTATGTATGTTTGTTTGTATGTATGTCCATTTTTTTGGCACGCGCTACAGCCCAAACGCCTTGACGGATTGTGACGTATGATATATCATTAGAATCGTGTCAGTTTGGAGAGGAACATGGGTTATATAATTTTTAAAAATGACGCCTGGAAATAAAATAAAAGGGGGGGAGGAGGGACGACTTTTTTAATATTACGACAATACGGATACTATTGAATAAACCTATCCAAATATATATAAATGTATATATACGACGACGGGCGCTGTCGCCGACGGCGAGCCGTCATCGCGATGATATCTTCGAACTACTCTATTTGGGGAAC
>MOOZ01000782.1:582852-598983 GCA_002930495.1 Cecropterus lyciades
TACTAAAAACAGAATAAAATAAATATTTAAGGGACTCCCATACAACATACATGATTTTTAAATGGCAACAGGTTCAAACCTTGAAATATTTAAAGAATATTAAGTCATGTATTCACTTTTAAAATAGATAATTAAAATAAAATAAATATTGACGTAATCCCAAACAACGAACCACGTGGGGTTTCTTCACGCAGGAAGTACACTTCCTTCGGGGACGCGAGTTGAAGGCTTCGCCTTATGCACGCGGAGTTCTTCTTGTCCGTAATTTGTATATATATATGTATGTTTCTTTTTTTAATTTTTTTGTTTTTTTTTTACCCACCTGACTTACCATTACAATATAGGGAGTTCATGTGTGACTGGTGTAGTATTATGAGGTATGTGGTGATCTGTAGTGTGGTGTGTGGTGTCTGTGGGAGCGGTGTTGGACCGCGGTCAGGTACTCACCGCCTCAACATGAGGCCCCGGCGTCCGCCGGCGGGTCCCGCGCCAAAAGTCTCCTCTTGCAATTGCGCGGTTTTTGTCTACCTCTAGTATCGATAACAATACGGGGTAGACAGAAAATTAAAATGTAATCATGCGCGAGGGTAGGATTACTAATCGCGAGATGTGGCAATCCAAACAACGAACGTGATTTTTTCTCGTGTTTTATACATAATGGTACGGAACCCTTTGTGCGCGAGTCCGACTAGCACTTGACAGATTGTTTTTATATTTTTCGGCCGTTTGCTTACAAATTGTGGTTAACGGAGACGAATAGATCAAATTTGGTGAAATATTTATTCAAAGTAAGTCTATCAACAAATCTATCCGTTATCACATATAAATATACTAGCCCTTCGCAGCGGTCGACATTCGACCGTTTTTGAACCCAAATATATTTTTTTCTATTACAAAGTTTTTATAATACGTATTTTCCTCTGTACATTAAATTTAATTTTTTTTTAAATGTCATTATAGGGAAATGAGATTTAATTGAGTAAGCTGCATTTAAAAGCAATAACGCGTTATTTGACATACACTTCTGACATATGACAATGTCAGCAACAAAGTGAGCGTGTAACAAATACGTGTGTTTGTGTGTGTCGAATGCATAGTAGTGTTTTATTTATTGATTTAATGTACTTTATAAGCATTATTATTGAAACTAGTTGCCCTTCGCAGCGGTCGAAATTCGACCGTAATTAAACGCAAATATTTATTTTTTTTGTACTACAAAGTTTTTATACGCATTTTCCTCTGTACATTTAATTTAAAATTATTTTCCTAAAAATGTCATTATAGGGAAATGAGATTTAATTGAGTAAGCTGCATTTAAGAACAATAACGCGTTGACATACACATCTGACATATGACGATGTCAGCAACAAAGTCAGCGTGTAACAAAAACGTGTGTTTGTGTGTATCAAACGCATGGTAGTGTGTGAAATGTTTTATTTATTGATTTAATGTACTTTATAATCATTATTATTGAAAAATATTAGCGTTCTGCACTTCTCCTACGTATAAACTATAAGTGTGCCAAATTTCATACTCCTCCGTCCGCGCATTTTTTGTAAAAAGGGGTCCAAAGTTTTTGCTTCACGTATTAATATATAGATATATTAGCGTTCTTCACTTCTCCTAGTTAATAAACTAATAATAAACTATAAGTGTGCCAAATTTCATATTCCTACGTCCGCGCATTTTTTGTAAGAAGGGGTCCATAGATTTTACTTTACGTATTAATATATAGAATTACTATTATCAAAATTTATTTATTTGTTAAATATTATATGACGACCCCGGTAGTTGCACGGTCGCCGTTTCAGTCTGACGCGCACTAAATACCGGGTTCAATGCCTGGCCAGACAAGTAGTTAAATGATGAGGTTATATTTGCGTTCTGGGTCTGATTATTTGTGTATTTGTCTTTGTGTGCGTTTATAACACTCATAACAAAGAACAACTAGGATGACGGATAAGAAGCCGAATATGAGCTGTGGTGATTACTTAATCGATTTTCCATAAAGTAGAAGTCCTATCAATCAAAGATATAAACTTGAGCCAAATTTTAATTTAAATGTACCTTACATGTACCTTACATTTACTAACAATCCAAAGTCTCAAAGACTGATATCTGATTCTTTATTATTACAAAGTTTTACTTCTACTACCTGTGAATTGCACACACACATTTTTTTCTTTATAATTTCCCTTACGTAGTAAAAATATGGCTTTTAAACCGCTAATTAAGATCGAGTATCACTGAGTCACATAACGACATTGTATGGTCCTCCATCGCCAATTAGACTTATTTACATCACCCGGATTCGGTCACACTAAGTGCAAACATAAATAAACGTAACCTACGCCTACGACGTGACTAACGTACTGCCCATTCATTTTAGTAATCAATACTCTTTGATTAAACCGCACCACTTTTTTTATTGTTATTTATTTATTATCGTTATTTTTTCTACTATACGGAAGCAACAAACAAGCATGCAGTCCATCTGATAAGTGGCTACTGCCGCCCATGGACATCTGTAATCAATCACAGATAAGATCAGTTTTACCTGACGTTAACCACAGATTCGTTGCTACTCCTGAGGACTAAGTTGGAATACCTCGGATAAGTATTACCCTTACCCTTCAGTTTAGATGACAACAGTGCATAGCACTGCTGTAATGAGGCAGAAATAGGTCTTGCTGTGGTGCATCCGGAGTCGAACCACAAAGAGTTCTACCACCTTAAAAAGGTTACAAGTAAGACGTCTGTCGTATATGTTTCTCGCGTATTAATATAATGTCATTTTTAGGATGTAATTTAAATATAATTAAGAACATCATATTAACATCACAGAAACATCAGTAAGAAGGTGGTAGAAGCACTTGAGGTTTAGCTAGAGAGGCAGCACCTCTAACTATTTCTGCCTAATAATAGCAGTTAAGCTTTGCTGTTTTCATCTAAAGGATGTCGTAAGAGAGACACGATTATTCTTTATTGTAAATACTTTGATATTTGTGAATAGTCAATATAGGAATAATAACGGAATATACTTTTCCTTTCTTTCCTTTCCTATAAAGTAATAAAAAACAATGTCATTAATTCAAAATGTGGAGTTTTGTCAAAATAATGTTTTCGAAAACTTCAAACAGATATTCTATTGAGATTTTCATTTTCTATTAACCGTGGCTTAAAGCAATGACTCTATGTCATTGCTTTTGAATTATGATGAAGTAACTTATCAGGTCCTTAATGGAGAAGATACAATATAATAATTATATAATATGGGTGTGTGCTATTAATTATATTATGTAGCCTTTGCTGTCATCTTTAACATTGTTAAATCTACTCAAATAGTACCAGTAAATTTATTTAATCGCGTTAATTCAGTCAGTTATTTAAACAATTAATATAAAAAATCTAGGTTTAAAGTTATTTTTTGTAATAAATTTTACTTGGACTTAAATAACAATAAATGCATAGTAATAATTATTTTATATTACGAAATAAATATTGGATCTACATGCGTATCAGTGCGTATTTTTCATATTTTTAGGCCTTATGGTATCGAAATTTTACTAAACGTCGATAAAAATGATCGTATCTAAGAATATTTGGCAAAATCTTAAAAATTGTTAATCTATGGAATGGTCCCACGATCTACAAGTGAGGTCATTACCGCAACAGGCGAGCCGCTGGTGCGAATACTGCGCAGGCGCAGGACATTTTCCTATAAAAATGTGGGGGCGACCCCTCGAGGGTACAGTGCCGAACGGACCACGGACTCGGAAGGACATCAAGATGAAGTTGGTGAGTCCTTGGAGTTTATATTTGGGTGCAGTGAATAAATCGTGTGAAATATTTTTATTTGCAAATTTGGACTAACAATAAGTGATTTTGGATCGAGACATTTTTTGCAAATTTTAATATATTTTATAATCTTACCAAAACTTTTTCATAAAAAGTGGAAATTGTTATAAAATAAATTAACATGCGTACTCCCTACTAACCGTAAAAATCGCGAAACAACACAAATCATTCATTAATTAACTAAATAAAAAAGGTCAAAAATTAGGTTCAATAATAAACTTTGTGCTTAAAATGTTCATCGTAGAATTAACGTGAGTAAGCAACATCGTGAACTCGGCTATGGAAAAAGACACTGCCTTAAATTTATGCACAAAATAATTATTCGCCTGACAGAGCTTTTAACGAAACGCCCGTTTAACACGTTATCGACACAGGCAGATTAATTGACTTTTAAAAATAACTTAACATTCTTAAATCTCTGAAGATGAGTCAAAGACCTCAATTAAGCGAACAGTTAATTTAAAACAAAGTTGAAGATTATATCTTCTTAATTATAGGATGATAAAATATGTAACAAAAACGAATGCTTTGTTACATATATAACCATATTTTAAACGCCAGATGATTCGCTATCTTCAATCATTACAAAAACAGATTTATAATTACGTTTCTTATCGAAGTAATAATCTGTCTACTGCATGTATCAACTACATAATATGTACGCAATTGACATAGGGTTCAAGAATATAGTAAACACATCGTTATTTTTATAAAATTAAAGCATCAAATAAGCAAGCAGCCCACTATTCTTTATGTAGCCACTGTCGCCAATCGATATCTTTAACCGACTTTCTGGAGGGGTTCTGTTTCATACTGATCTACTTGCAAAATTAGTGGTTTAAAGCTTAGACTATTTGGTGTTGACATACCAATGAGCTACACCACGTAACATCCATTTATCTGTAGAGAGCATATGTGATATTTGATATGAAATAACAATAAAGAGATATGCAAGTTCTTAAAATAACAAGATGGGTATTTTTTTGGATATTGCTTACCTGTAGTCTTTTTAAAATATATTTTGGCTAATTCTCTTTTTTCAGATAACTATATTTGCCGTCGTGCTTGCTATAACGATAGCAGACGAAATAGAACCGGATAAAGTAACCTTTGAAGACTCACTAGCGGAGGCTTCAGGAGAAACTCTCGAACCAGCCGCTAGTAGCTACAGTTACGGCCAGGAAAGTCCTAGTCCCCCAAAACCATGGGAACCAAGCTATGTGCCTTCAACACAAAACAACTATTACCAAACCGGCTCGCAAAATACATACAATCCACCCTCAAACACTTACAATCCACCTTCAAATACCTATAACCCGCCCTCAAACACGTACAATCCGCCCTCAAACACATACAACCCACCCTCAAACACATATAACCCACCCTCAAACACATATAACCCGCCTTCAAATACCTACAAGCCGCCATCGAACACCTATTATCCCCAGAATACTTACAAGCCAAGCACATGGTATCCACCGAGCTCGACCTCAACGACTACGCCAATTCCCGTAATCAAGAACGAACAATACTTCGGTGAAAACGGAAGCTACAAATACGAGTAAGTGTTTGTTCTTTCTATTTGCTTTACACTAATTTAAGTGCATTTGTCAATACGGGTCAAATATTTATTGTAATGATAAATAGACATGACTATTTAATTAAGAAGTGTTTTCATAACGGTAGCAAAGTTGATCATGTCTAGCCATTTAAAAATCTAGATATAACGCCAATAAAACGTTGTACGCTTCATGGTATTATGAACTTAGTTATTTTGACATTATTGGAGACGTACCAAATTTAATGCATTTTTTTTAGATATTTTTATTAAGATAAACACCAACCTAAGCTATAAATATTTCTTAAGTGTGCAAAAGATATATTATTTATAAATATTAAAAAAAAACAAACCCTAAACTAAAAAAAATCATGTATTTTTAAAATTTAAGTAAATAAGATATTTTAAATCGTAATTAGTCTCTTTAATTTTATTAAACTTTTGTTTTATAAAATTTTATAATTACGTTAGTTTCATAAACAAATTATATAAAATAACAGTTAACAAACAAATTCTCCTTAAGATCACTCTTAAATAACCTTAAGTTTTACATACTTAACAAGATATACGTTCCATTCAAATTATTGTATTCCGTATGTAAATTGTTCGACCCCAACTTATCTGTCAAAGAAAACGAGACCCTAACGGTTATCGTCATTGTACGACTACTAAAATTAACGGCCAATCCGTTTATATTATTGCCAATTTAACAATTTATTAATATTGGTTTTAATTTTTGAGTGTCGTAATTTTTGAGCAAAAGATACCCTCAAATTATAAAAAAGTTTAAAATTTCGAAGATTATATTCCAAAACGTATTCATAAAATTATAACATTGGCACTAAAATTACTACCGAATATCAGTCTCTACAAATTCAGATGTTTTATAGAAATTCTATTGTATTGGTATTATACTTAAATATAAGGTTTCATTATTATTTTAAAACGTTACCTATATAACATTTTAATAATAAAACTACGAAAACTAAAGTTTTAAACAAAAGTTATTTAGTAAAGTATACCAAAGAACTGAACTTCGCCAAAACATTTTAAGTTTAAAACTCTTAAAGTCTTAAGAAGTAATTCGTAAATAGCAAATAGTTTTAGAGGAAAATCACCAAACCAAAAGCATTTACAAAAAGGAAATTACAATTCCAAATTAGATTTGTATAATTACTTTATAATTAAGTGTAAGGCCAAGAATTAGTGACCTGAAGGTTATTCGCTAGTATAATCAGATCTCCTACGAGAATGTTACATACGGGCACTTAATCCTCTGTGTAAGAAATGTATGAAGGTATGTACTGCTAGACTCCACGAACCATTTCTAAATTATTCGGAACTTGTATCATTACAAATTATTATTTATTAACGACGACGTTTGCGATGACTTGATCAACACTTTAGTGCAATACAATAAAATTAGATCTTTAGTATTTATGTCAAACCCCCGTGGTTGGTCACCGCAGTTGTTTTCATATTTCTTTGTTTTGTAAGCGGCTCGTTATTTTGTAGAAACAACAACTGTAGGACCATTGAGCGTAGAATAGCCGTGGTTAATCTGTAGCGTACGACTGAGCCTCTCCACAATGTAGATTTGTAGTGTTTGTTCCATTTAATTACGCGCATATCCCATTAACAATGTGAAGTAGCTTTTTTTAAATTATTTATGAAAATAATATAAAACATCAAACAACCTTGGCAATACATTACAATATAAAATATCATTTTTTGCTGACAGTCAATAGTTTTTTTTCGATAAGATCATAATTAATACAAAAACAGATGTACCTGTCAACTTGTTTTATTAAACAATGGAAACGGAAACAGATCATCTCATTCTTCAATATTTCGTCTACTCATCAATCTTGCATCTAATTAAGATGTGGTTTTAAAAAATGACATGTTTTATTAAGTTAAACTGGTTTTTCCGAATAGACATCAGCACCTCATAATTTAAGATAAGGAGTTTTTAACTAAGTTCCCTGCTTTAAGTGGAATTGACACTGCATTTATAAATAAGAGATTTACGAAGAGGGAATAAAATGCTAACGTACTAGAAGATGCATTAACATATTTAATATCTTTCGTCTGTTTATTATTTTCATATTTTTTTTACCTAAAAAATGTTTATTTATTATGTTTATCCTATGAACCAGAACAGTCTAGATTCTCTCCTTAATTACAACTTATTTTTGTTTCAATTTTGTAATCGATCGATCGAATTAAAGAGACCAAAAGAACGTACTCATACTGTTATATTATACACATACAGATAAAACGTCACTATATATATTTGTATTTCCTTGTCCTAGATACGAGATCGCCGATGGCACTCACGTTGGTGAGGAAGGCTACTTCCTGAACCCCAACACAGAAAACGAAATACTCGTAAAGAAGGGCTGGTACTCTTACACTGGCGCTGACGGCAAGCTCTACACCGTCACCTACTGGGCCGACGATACCGGCTACCACGCGTCCGGTGACCACCTCCCCAAGGCTCCTCCGATCCCACCCGCGATCCAAGCGTAAGTTCAACCAAATGTATAAACATAAACACTTTCTACAGTCATAGCTCCATACTAGAATTTTCTCCTGTGTCGTGGGTGCCATGGACACAAAGACGAATACACAAACACCCAGACCCAGGACAGAAATCTAAACTCATCACTCAGATGTCTGTCTGACCGTGGATCGAACCCGGTACCCACTGCGTGTCAGAACGGTATGGTGACCGCTCCACCACGTGAGTCGTCCAAATGTAGGATAATCTATTTCCAAATCCGTAATCCAATTTACTACTGTGCTGCTACGAGACATAGATCTGTTCGATGATGTGGCGTTTAACTCGTAAGTGGTCACTGCCAGCTATGAACATCTGCAAATAACCTACGTCAGACTACTAATGCATTGTTTCCCCTGAAAGGTATAATTCGAACATCTCGTGTAAATGCCATAAACAGCTGGATAAATTGTATTTAGTAAGTAGTAGTAGCATTAGTAAAGCTAGTACGGCTTCACAAATTCTCTAAAAGTCCTGGATAAGTGGAATGGAAAATAAAATGAATCCACACCTTACCCAAACCACGTAACCAATTCATATTATGTAAATTATCTAAAATATATAATAAATTCTATTAACGGCATCCCATTTCTCCATAAAAATATCTAAACGATCTAAGACCGTTACAAACAAATTAATTTGCATATACACGGCTCCAACGACTACCTAAACGGAGAATTTACGAGCTTCGATTCGGAAATAACATCATTAATATAACGTATTCAAAATATGTGGGATAGTGATAGATCTTTCTTTCAAAGGCAAAGTGTTAAATTGCATCTTTGAAATATTTGTCTCCGATTGGTTTATTCCTTTAATAAATTACTTATGTTATCGAAATCCAATCAATGATATATTTTATCCAGACATAAAGTGGACGATATAAAAATGCAAAAATTATAGGAAGAGCTAATTTAAACTGCAGTCCTAATCCGAATATAAACAGTCCCCGCGTCTGGATTTTTTATTTTGGTCACAAGGCCAGACAGAAATCGTATCTCGAAAAACCACATTCCTTTATTGACATTGAGATTTCGAATTTAACTAAATTGAGCGAATCCCGAATAAAGACGAAATTCATACGATGAGTTCGACTCCCAAAACTTTTATTGGTCATAACGTATACATAAATTGACATTAATTACCGAAAGCTTTAAGCTCACAGTTATTATACAACGCTTCAAAATCCTAGTGATCGTTAGTTTGACGTTACAAATAATTATAGCTTTTTAAACTAAACTGATGCATGGCATTTATAATAATTTAAATGTAATATGATAAGAACCCGATAAACAAATTGTTGGCAATTGGGTTTCATATTGTATTATTTTGGGAGCTTAGGAACTGTACCTAAATAATAATATACTATTTAATTTTAATTAAAATATCTATTTGTTAATCGGAAAACAATACTGATGAGCTCATTCTTATTGGATTTTTTATTATAGCTCCATCGACCAAAATGCCAAGGAAGAGGCACAGAAAGCTGAAGCTGAAAAGAACAAGCCTCAAACTGATGGATATTACCCACAACAGCAACAGCCCCCTAAACCACTGCGGCCTAAGCCATCCCCTGTGAAACCAAAGCCACCTAAACCTGAGTATCCTCAGCAACAATACCCTCAGCAACAATACCCTCAGCAACAGTACCCTCAACAACAGTATCCTCAACAACAGTATCCCCAACAACAGTATCCCCAACAACAGTATCCCCAACAACAGTATCCCCAACAACAATATCCCCAACAACAATATCCTCAACAGCAATATCCACAAACATCTCCGCCGGCAAACGTTCCTTCCCAGCCTTCCCAAACATACTATCCCCAAGAGAATTATCCTTCATCGTCAGGATACGGGAAGTAAACAGATGACCAACGCAACAAAATAAGACAATAAGATAAAAATGTTTCCAAAACTACTTGGATTTTGTAGTTTGACCTAGTAAAGAAATATGAAGATGTCAACATATAAATCCAAGAAATTACTGGTATACGTGGAAAAATATTACCTCTGTATATTTATGTAAGAAGTTTCGGTATCAGTAATTTTGTTCACGATCCAAATTGTGAACTTGATTGCTGATTTAGTTGCGAAACATTTTGTGATATGATAAGAATGTTCAAAGCCAGTGATACGTGTGATGTATGCATAGTTAATTTTAATAAACTTAATGTATCTTTGAAACAGTTGTTTAATTGGTTATTCATAAACTAAGATCCGAAAAATTAATACTAAAAAATTAAAAAAAAATAGAAACCGACTTCTATGCCACAAAAAATCAAAAAAATAGTTTAAATATATGTTGGTTTCTTATACACAATAATATAATAACTATATTTGTATTCATATAATGTCTTTACTTCGTAAATATAAATTTACTCGAGAGCATAAATTGAAACATAAAAACAAACGTACATTCAACTTCCAGCATAAATGTAAAGTTTAGTCCTAAGCTATGACTAACAAAACTTTTATAAATTATATAGAGGTAAATAAAGGTTAGGTCTGTATTTATATAAACTAGGCGCACAAGTTCGCTTAGTTTTACATTTTCTGTTATGATCCAACCTAACCTAACCCATCCAATATAAATCACTATAGATCAAACTAATCCTAAGCCATAAATTAAACTTGCAGTACCCTGCATCGTCAGGCTTGAGGAGTTGAAGATCAAAATTTTCATCTTATATCTCTGCATAGTAATCTTACTGCATATACGTAAGCACCAAATCGCCAACTTCTATAGTCTAGGTTTAAAGTACCCCCGCATCATCAGAGTTGACATATTTTTCATCATATCATTGCATCTTAGGTACCTAATGTTCATTTCAAGTTTCATAAGAATCGGATCGGTAAAAGCTGAGTTATTCGTTTATTTGTCGCGCACACACTAAGTGCAAATTTAAAACTTATGTGGTTTTCTTATGGATGCCTTTGTCAGAATTGAACCAAATTAAAATGGGACCCCACGGGAAGCTCCAGCTTTCACATGAAAAAAGGATTGTCAAAATCGGTTTTCCCAGTCGAAAACGACGACGATTCAAACATAAAAAATACAGTCAAATTGAGAACGTCCTCCTTTTTTAAAGTCGAATAAAAATAGTTAAACTTATCAATTATCAGACTTATTTTCCAAAAAAAAAACACTGAATAAAGAAGTATTGAACTAGATAACGCTACGCCAGTTAATCCTTAATAATCATTAATACAAAGTCATTTTATAAATACGTAGCATTTATTTTATGTATAACTCTTATATCCTAAATCACTAAAACATTTTACAAATGAAACAGTGACATTACTTTATGAATCAAATGACTACGTAATAATTTTCACTTTAGAACCCAAGTTATCCTCGAGGCCACCAAATAAGAAAACCGGTTTCCAGGGCAATGACACTGACCATTACTAAAGTTGCATCATTTGGGCTTTGCCAACCATGTATTGGGATGCTCAATTTATCGAGTCATTTATCGACCACTGCCCTGACAGGTAAAAAAGGGCCGAAGTGTTTTTTTATTATCCTTTTAAATTAATTAAGTTCCATGGACGCACGTACCTTTTGCCGATGAGTAATTTTTTGTTTTAATTTAAAATACATTTAAGTGTCACTTTGCTTGTATTCAGTAATACAAATCGCGTGATAATATTAATTAAACGATTAGTAAACTTAAAAATAATAAAACGCACGTGTTTATGAACGAGTAGTTACTAATAGAATGTTACCAAATAGTAAAAAATGATTATATCACACATCGACTATATGTATGTTCGAAATTAATTGATATGACACTACATGTTCACTGAAACATGGAATTTCTCTTGGTAATATCAAGTACAATGTTATTTAAATAAACCTTTATGTTCGATTGTGATTAGTCACAATTTGAATGGCTAACATAGCGCCCGAGAAATAGTAGGTAAACGTATACATCCATTTGCATTAACCGGTGATTTATATTAAGTTAAAAACTACGGGAAAATTACGACCGTGGAAAACGTCTTGAAGTGAGAGGAGAAAACAAAATTATAACTCAGTGGTATTTTCACGAATGCCTGGCTACGATCATCTCGCGTGTGTATAAATATATGCGGAATTCATTTTCATTATCAGTGCATTTTCTACTTGTGCAAAAGAGTGACGTATAATTATTATTGTTAACGCATGCACAGATTCACATAAAATGAAGTTTGTAAGTGCTAGTGCTTTAATAATAATGGATTGTTTTATGGCATAGCAATGTAAGTGTTAAGTATATTAAAATTTAACAACGTTGTTTCAGATATGCCACATATCATTCATATTATGGCTTACGATAACAAGTAACTGTCAAAAGTTTTCCCAAGAGCAATTTCCTTTCCCACCCCAGTTCAAACCGCCAAATTCTGGAGTATTCGGTTCTGATAGTTCCATTTATTTACCTCCAGAATCTCATACTACAATACCATATTTTTCAATGAATAATGGTAATAAATTACCATATCAGTTTCTGCCTCCAACTGTTACAAAAGCGCCATCAATGTATCCAACATCGTTTCCTATGGTAATGTCATCAACGATGCTATCGCATAGAGACGACGACGATGATGATGATGAAGATGATGAAGTTAGTAAAACTAGAATTCCACAAATAACGCCTCCTAGTATACGTATTAAAAGTAATCAAACTAGTAAAAACATTGAACAGACACAAAATAGAGATATGAGGCCAATTCCTAAAACATTCAATTATCAACACCCAATAGACCGAATTGATATCAAATACCCGCCTCAAGTTCAAACAAATACACAAAAACCTCAAATGATTCAAAATCCACCTTCGCAAAGAAGAATGATAATTTCAAGTGAAATACTGAAAAACGATCAAGGACCTGATCAAGTTAAGAGAGCTTCAATACTAGGTCCTCAATTAATTTCATCTCCTGTCATTTATTATTCTACTACGGAACCAGCTATACCCATCCTTCGATTGTCTAACGAAATGGACCTAGACGGAAGTTTTAGCTACGAGTGAGTACTTTATACTTGTGAAACATATCAATCAATACAATCCTTTTAATGTATATATACAAAAACGAAATTTTTATAATATTCCAGAGCTCTAGGAGCAGATCAGACCCATTACGTTCAGCATAGTCGTATGGAAAATACAGGAACTGATAAGGAGGAGCAAATCGTAGAAGGCTCATATTCTTACGTCGGCGACAACGGTCAAACATATACAGTACATTATGTTGCTGATTCTAATGGATATAGAGCCAGTGGTGATCATTTACCTGTTCCTCCACCTGTTCCAGAAATTATTCAAAGGTTAGTTAAATCTCTTTTTTACTGAGACTCCACTGTCTATTTAGCCGTGTCTTTCACTAGACTGTATCTTATAAACCGTGATAGCTGGAAATATGAAATTTTCACAAATGATGTTTTTCTGTTGCCGCTATAACGACAAATACACGCTACAAAAACAAAGGCTTAAGGGACCCATACAAGTAACGTAATTTTTTAGTGTTAGATATTAATAACGGCAACAGATAGATGCTTAGACGTTAAATCAGTAAAGAAAACAGAATATTTAGTTATATATTTGCTTAAAAAATAAGTAATTAAATTTAAATAATATAAAAATATTTATGTACGAGAACATGTACGAAACCCTTCGTGGGCGTGTCCAATTCGCACTTGGCCAGTATTAATCGACTTCTTTATATACTGAAGGCAAGCTACTAGTATATACCCACATAACTTTAAGTAAATAATCAGTAGTGATAAGTGTTGGTCACTTATAAATGTGTTATATGACAACAGTAAGCCAGACATGATAAGAACAAGATAAACAAAGGCTAAAGTCCTATTTGAGGTTGAATTGTAACGGCCCTTATAGAATACATCCACCTTGCTAAATGTTATGTAATAAAATTTATTTCAGGGCTGTACAGTATAATTTGGCAGAAGAAGCCAAGAAACCATCACATCTAAAATCTTGGCAAGATAATGAAAAAGAATATGATCACATTGAAAGCGAAAAACCACGTTTTTCTATTTCGCCACCGAGAAATTTATTTACCGGAAGAACCCCTGAAGCCTTTTCTTTTGGTTTATCGCAAACATCCATATTACAAAATAATGTAGCTGCAGCTGACAATTCACAAGTGCCACACAAAGCAAATTTTGATTTTTCGACAGACCAGGCCAAAGGTAAAAGCAATAATGGACCGATCGCACCCCAAATAACTTTTTTAGCTTCTCAGGGAGCTCATAACCCTTCTATAAATTCTAACCAACAACAAATTTCTCGAATATTTGCAACTGAAAAACCAACATTGCCACAATTAATGAATTACGAAGCAGGCCAAAGTGATCCCGATCAAGAAAATAATAAAGCATTGTGGAGATGGCAATATGGTTTAAATGCAAACCCAATAAATGAAAACCAACATCCTAATAAAAACTCTATATCAAGGTCATCCGGCGAAGGAGATGATGTTATAATAAATTTTAATAATATGTCACCAGAACAATACACTAAGATAATGAAGAGGGACTTTATGGACCATAATACCGAAGGTCCCATCTTTGAAAATGAATCAATAAATAAAGAAATTTTAAACACAGAATCAGCTCAGACCATGGATAACCTAAAAACTGACAACAGCTATCTAGATTTTAGCTTTGAGAACACTAAGCTTCAGGATGATAATCAGCAAAAATTAAAAGACAATATTTCATTACCCAAAGAACAAAAAACTAATTATTCCACTGAAAATACAATCCCATATATGATTTCCACTGATAGAAGTATGTACACGGAAAATGCACAGTATTCTACGGATGACAAACAAACGTTTAATAATTTTAATTATATAACTCCTTCAACATTGGTTACTCAATCATATGGATATTACGACAATCACTACGAATCTGCAAAATTAAGATCTCAAAACAAACATTTAACTACAGACACAAGAAATGTATACAATGATACATATAAGTCAAGCAAAGAAGAGAAATTTACAATAAATAATGTTAACAGTAACGCGGGAAAATTACAAAGTGATACAAGTGGTTCCACTAATGATGCAGTTTTAAGCAATGATAATAACATTAAATTTACTGACTTTATTAAAAGAGAAGAAAATGAGAATTTTAAACCTATACTGAACGTTAAGTTAGGAAAAGAAGACGTACAAGATATTACTACGGAGTTGACTCCAGAAAATATTGTTAGAGAAAACTACTTCTTGAAAAACTTATTCCACGCAAACAATAATAATAAAAATACGAAAATAGATAAAGTGGAACAATTTCAAACACCAGTATATAAAAAAAATATTTTAGAACCCCAATTTGACAAAGCACCAAAGTATATTCCGCACCAATTGAAACCACAAAACGAAATCAAAAATGTAATTAAAAAACCTTTGGACATAGCAGATGTCCTGAATTACATAACTTTAAAGAATCACTTCGAATCAAATAAATTGAAATCTAAGAACAAAATTTCAAACTCTGACAAATTCAGTCAAAGATTAGAAAGACCCCAATTGTTCATCCCTATTGAAAATGATAGAGATGGTGAACGTGAACAATTGGAACAAGAGGAAACTCATAACAATTTACGTACTTTAAACAATCAGAAACAGCAAGAATTAAGAGGCATCATTAAGAATTATAAAGTACTTCAACGTAATAGTAATACAAAGAACATGGGACAAAACAAAGATCAGTTTCTGACAGATATGTCACGCCATCTGAATATAATGCAAACGCAAAATTTACCACCCTTAGGTCGCGCGGGCCCTTCCATGAAGAGTTATATACCACCAGCGTACCCATAAATGATAAATCTACTGTGATTAACCAAATAATTCGTTTATTGTAAATATTTTTCAGTGCAGTGCATTTATTAGATTGTAAAAGTTAGTTGTCAATAAAATTTAATTATAAATCGTTTTCTACTACTTTTTCTATTAGTTTTTATGCAAAAAAATTAAAGATGAATGCAGTTGCAATAAATAACAAGTGAATGTAGCGAAGCGTAAAAACAAAGTAGAAATCGCGTGAGCGTCTCGGGAGACGAAGACCCCTCGCTATCATTACTGAAAGCGTGACAAGAGAAAAGTCTTAAGAATTTATTATTTCACTTGTAGA
>MOOZ01000782.1:603334-614643 GCA_002930495.1 Cecropterus lyciades
TTATTTATGCGGTTTGCTTTTTTATAAGATGTGCAAGGCAAGAGACTGCACTAACAAAGTTAACTATTTTGAGCTCATTATTTATCCACTTATAAGTGTCTTGCTGTAAGGCACAGGGTAAAGCACTCTAACATACGCTGTTTTCAGTGAGATATAGAATCATGAACCCCATTTTTGTTATTAATTTATATCATAAATGATTAAAGTTACGAGGCCAAGTTGTAGATACAATTCTATAAAAGTGACAATTTTAATCACTTTTTAGAATTTGTCGACAAATAATTCTAAACATATTTGGAAATCGTGTTCAAATATTCAAATGGCCTGTATACAACAGTGTTTTTACAATTATTTATTGAACTTGCCTTATAAGTTCGCTACTTGTATGTTAGGCTCTTAGAATGGAATTTTTATAATGTTAATCCCAACCGATTGAGATGAAACTATGCACACATGCTTAATTTAGATGACAATACGTGATAAGCTTAGTAACGATACTTAAAATCCATTATGACGGACGCTCCAAGACGGTGAACTATTAATTGTTTATTCACCCCATGATATCATGAGTTTTCAGAAAACAATTCGAAAAACAATGTTTGTTATACAATGTTTATTATTTGCGTACCTTGAAAAACGATCAGCATTGAACGCTACAGTTACTTTGAAAGTTACAGCATTGTAAGAATTTGTAAAGAAACAAAAACAACGTCATTCGTACTAATATATATTTAATTCTAATTTATTTAATCTTTACTGACCACAAAAAAAATAGAAATAAGGCGGACTTAATGCTTAATAGGATTTTCTGCCAGTCAACCTTAAGGAAGTAGTAAATATGTGGGTAATATATAAAATATTTAAGGCATACATAATAGAAACACTCCATTATATCACCTCTTAGCTGTTAATACGAAATTTATTTTACCTAAACGAAAAAAAGACATAAATAACAGATCTAAAGACTGTCAAGTCAATGCCTTTTCGATATACCGTGGTTATAACGGTTCTACCTATTTTATGTCACTAGAGGAAACAACACCGATATTTTATAACGCCCACTAAAACGAATGCATTATGTCACAAAAGAATTTTAATTATGTACATGCGAATAAAAACCAAATTAAATACTTACTTTTTCAAATAAATGTCAAAGACAATTTTTTAACGTCGTATGATGTCGTGTTTAAACCTTTTCTTGTATGTTTGGAAACGTACTTTATTAAAGGTTATAGAAGTTCACCTTATTTGAATTTTAAAGTTTTTAAATATCGTCAAAAAACAGTTTGCATATTAAGACATAGGAAATGAAGAAAATGATCCGATGCAATTAAACCACAAAGCCAAACATATCACTTTTAAGATCAACTAATAAAATATATAATAGCGGTTAGGACAACGAGAATAGAATCGATTTATTATTAAGCGGTGTTCATCATCTAATGTTTCGTATAAGCTCATAACCGCGCAAACGATCTAAGTTTGACCATTAGCGAAGCCTTGATTAAATGTATCACAAAGGGTAACGCTTCGGCCATACATCAAACTTATAGTAAGGCAACATAAATGTGAAAGAAACAATGTTTCCAACCTTTTGTTACCTCCGACTATGTTAGTTATTATAGGCTATTTACAAATCATAAACTTATTACAACTTTTTATGGCGATGAAACTTTTCGCTGCTACTGCAGCTAAGCGTTAGTAAGTTAAATTTAAATAAACGCACAAAAATACACCCACATAAAATATTGTTATGAAAGACCCAGATATTTCCAAAAAAATCTATCTGAAAACCACATGACAGTATTTAAGAATAGTTTCATATTAAGCAATATATACAATTACATTTATTTATGTTACAGTCTTCAATAACAAATTAATTAATACAGGCTACAGAGCGAAGTGCAAAACAAAACAGCGTGACCTTTCCCCTCTTCGAGACCGTGTGGAGGATTTACTGAAACTATTTATTACAACTTTACCAATATTGTTGAATCCAATTTACACAAAGTAGTTCCGAAACTAATGAATGAGGCTTTACATATATGTTCCGACTCTTGACCACAAATTTACAATAGTTTGTTTAACAATACATATTAGGATTATGATTTGTTCACAGTACTTATAACACAATTTTATATATAGTACCTACATATACATAAATAAGTGATAGTAAAAAGCAAATATTGTGATAAATATTGTAAATTTTGAGCATAATAGTATTCTTCGTATACAATAAGTCATGTACAAAATTGAGGTAATAAAATATTTCTACGTAGGTACTATATTTAACATATTATTGTTGTTTTTGTATTTTTTTCAGTAACATGTAGTAACGTTTATAGTAGATATGGTTATTATTATACCATAAAAATAATTGCATAAATAAAAACAAAAATGTGTCTAAAAATTTATTTCATGTCACACTACTCGGTGTCTGCGTGATATAGCCACAATGGTGTATGGCTATATCACCGAGATTAACACTAACAGTATTCATAGCAGACGAGTAGGTACCGTGCGTACCAAGGGACGGGGGATGCGATGTCATCACAACGATTAATTAGTGGAAAATGAACATCGCACCGTTCGACATTTTCAATTACAGCTATCCGAAACAGAACTTGATTACAGAATGGCCGAAGGGAATAGTCGGTTTTAATGCCGCTAATGGAGTTAAAAACTACGCGTTAAATTATTAAAACAAGTTCACGCTCGCGATTTTGCATGCGTTATTGTTATATTATATTTTTACTAGTTTGTGACTAACAATACTTTATATATTTCATTTGTCGCTACTCACTATATGTATATGGTTTTTAAGTAAGCTCCCGTTTCTTTATATATTTTTTATAGAACACGTAGACAAAATCACTTAAACAATGATATGATGTTATAGTCAGGTTGCGAGTCTTTATATTTTTTAATATTTTTTTATTGCATGGAATTACCAATCGAGCATGCGGCCCACCTGATGGTAAGTGGCTACTGCCGCCCATCGACATCTGTAGTCTACCCTAGGTAAGATCAAAGTCTCACCGAACGTAAGCCACAGGATGCGTTGCTACCTCTGCAGACTAAGATGTCGATGACGAAGAAGGAAAAGTCTTCCTTACCACACCCTTCAGACCAGAACACAACAACGCATAACACTGCTGTTTTGAGGCAGAATAAGGTGTGGCGGTGGTGCTTCCGGAGTCGAACCACAAAGAGCTCTAACACCTTCAAAGATTATCAAAGATTTAATAAACCATATTGTCGTCAATGCTTCCAACATTATTAGAAAAAATATTTAGCAAATAATCAATTATTTAAACTGTAAAATTATTTGTTTTTATTTAGGTAACAAACAGACAGACCGTACTTAGGTTGATAATATGTGGATAGATATTATATAGAAGCAATCCCCGAGTCATTAGTGAAATCCTTTGTTGTAAATGCCTCGTGATTAAATTTTCGTATGCGCGCTCTAGTGCAATTTTGTTAACGAAGTAACGACAAAAAAGGTTTTATAGGATACATAACAATACCGTAGCACGTCTACGAATGCAGCGAGAATGGTTCGTAATTGTTAGATTCTTTAACAATGGATACCTGTATAGTGTCGCTTAAGTATCTTTAATAGAAGTTAAGGAAATTATCCGCTCAGACACAAATTATCTTTATAGATAGTTAAATGCAATTAAAGAGAGAATACACTTTGAGCGTATTTGTTAAGAAGCTCGGATGCACACATAGGACCTCCAACGAGACTACGGTAAATACGACGACAGCAATCGGGACAGGCGGCCTGTTACTGGGCACCATGCCACCCATCCCATTTACCGCGCCCGAGATTGGCTTAGTTTTTAGAGCTGTCGAGATTTACACTACAACATATTAATTGTATAAATACTACATCATACTTGAACTACACATTCAAAGGCTTAATTGTTATTCTTAAACATAATGTGGATTACAGTGAAATACTTGACAAGTGAAAGCAATAATTATTATTAAATAATTATCTTTAAAACACATTTATTTTGTCACTAACTTACTTTAAGAGATAAACTTTATTTATTTATATTATATCGTTTGACAATTGACAGGAAAAATAACTTTTAATTACATTTTTGGTAATTAAAAATTATGTTTCCTTCCTTCCTTTTCCACGAAAATAGTTATATTTTATGTTATCTATTTATTATGTAAAACATTGAGATTTTTTAAAAATAAAGATCTCACGAACCACGAGCAGATAAAATTACACGACAAATTTACTAAACGGATGTGTTCTAAGATAAATCCTTGAGCTTCCTCAATAACAGCCATTTGTGTCCGGAAAGAGTACATTTTCAAGAGTGTGTCGGCATGACACATACGTGTAGGATAAATACGATTATTGTCACATTATTTGGCGTCCTTACCAAACTTTACATCGCTTGGCATTTTGTGACGTGAATTGTAAGGTTAAAATATTAAGTATAGTAAGTAAGTTTTTAAGTAAAGTATAGAAAAGATAATTTCTTTTAATTAGGTAAAGGCGTCCATAACTACAGTCAAATTGTAAGGAATAAATCCATCTTTCGTTAATAAAAGTATGTAGAAATAGCATATTTTCTTTTAAATATGTAAAAAGTGAAGAGGAAAATTATTTAAGAATGATATCTTTTATCAAACAGATCGACATAAACAAGCAACAACCTATTATTATGGTCATCTCATACATACAGACATAAGGAATTTAATTTCATCGTAAATTGATAACATATTTTCTAAAATAGACTGATCATATTATAGGACTATGAGTAAACAACAACTAAAATATAAATAAACTGATTGCACAGAAAAAGACAAAGCCACTGAGTTTCTTGCAGGATCTTATTAGTTGAAGTCGTATTCCACTCCGGTGGTGTAAGAAAAATATAGTAACTGACAATTTATGTGTCCTTCGTAGTCCTATACAAAATACAGATAATTTTGTTGGAAGTCTTCTATTACATACCTACTAGTAGTAACATTCATTTGTGAGAAACATAGCACATAAAAAATGTAGAGAACACATAGTTCCAAATCAGTATGTAGAATCTGAATAACAGTGCATGATAATTATAAATATCGTGCATCTGCTCTACATTTATACCGTGTATTAAATGCATATAATATTTTTGCTTATTGTTTTTAAATTCTCTTCACTTCGTAAACTCTCTATTATGATTTATTTAATTCGATCTAAAAAGAAAACTTAATAATTCCACTTACAATTAATACACCATAAAAAGTGCGATAGACACGCTTTCCAAAGAACAAAGAAGAAATCACTATACCAGAATAATTTTTTATTAAAATTTTCTTGTCTAGCGCAGAAATAATAGAGATTTTACGGCACTGTTCGCATAATAAGTCTTATAAAACTGGCAAGATTTATCCGTTCCCAAGTCTAACAGACGTTCATAAGAGTGAGGAACATCTGGCGTGCCGCATTAGTATGTTGATGAGGCAATTGCGATCTACGGGGATAACATGATTTATGTATCCAATAGGGTTGGATCACTTTTGTTACTTTGAAATTTAACTTCTTACTTCTTACTTCTTTTTGTTATATTAGTCACAGATGATAAAGCTATTTGGTCTAATAACAGGATTGCAGCACACGTTAAAGCTTTGGCTAATGTCTTCTGGTCTAAAGGTTGTGGTAAAGGAGACATACTTATCCCAGACTTGACCAGACAGGTAGCAATGCATGTGCAGCCTAAGGTAAGACTCTTATCTTTGGTTGATTATAGATTATTATTAGCGGTAGTGGTCACTTGCCATCGGGTAGACAGAATGTTCATGTGTTACTTCTATTATAAAAAAAAAGTAGTAAGGCAGAGGGCTATAATGCTGTTCTATTTTCTTTTATGATATAATTCACGTGATTATAATTCACCTAAGTGTACTTTAGTTATTGAAGTAATTACTAGTATAGAGTTAGAAATAAATAAATCACGTATTTTATAGGATGTGTGCTTAAAATTGATGAATGTTTGTATGTACTGTACTGAGGTCTCAAGGATATACTTATCTACAATCAATTGCGAAAAACAAGTTTTTAAGAAAGATAATTATTAGAGAACAATATCTAAATATCCTTCAAATTTTACGTATCACCACCTAAAGCGTTACGGGTGCTGCGGCGGGTGAACCTTGGCCTGGTCCAGAAGACTTTCCAGTCCGATATATTCTAAACTTTCTCCCTTCATCTTGTCAAAACTTTACATACGTGACGTATTAATAAGAACATATTTAATTTTCATATTAGTCACAAAAGATTTTCTGACACGATTGACAACCCTAAGATTTCCGTATAAATATCAGGGGGGTGTGTCAAATTTTTCACGTATTTCCTACGATAGCTTGTCGCCGCAGCAGTGACCACGTCGATGTAATTGATAGGACAGATGATATTAATGTCCCTCCCCTAACGCAACGTGTGCACATAATTTATGTTGCAATACCCTAGGAACACCAGACTAATGTTATGATGATATTCATGTTAACACATGCTTCTCTGACGAAATTGTGATTATATTCTCAGAATTGAAAGCTGGTATAATTTGAAAATTACTTATTTTTTGTCGTTACAGTAAAATGCCTCCCTTAAATTAATTTAGACCTCAGATTACACATGATCTACGGCACGAGGCGCGCTTTATATTTATGTAGAGTTTTTTAAAGGAATTATTTTGAATATATAGTACACAAGTCAGTCATCAGTCATGTCATGTCATCAGTCTTATTACTTCAGATTAGAAACTTAAATTTCCTAGAATGTTTAAGAAGAACACGAATTTTGTGAAGATTAAATATTATTCAAGCATTTAGATAAGTATAGGAAAACGAATTTTCCTAAGACGGCTCGTATACTAAAAGTTGCGAACAGCGACATCTGTGCAGCAACGACGAAAATAACTTCATATCAGTACAAGCGCCATCTATCGGAACTTCTAAGATACGCTTAGTACCTTTGACTTGAGGAATACTGTTTAGTATGGTAACTAAAGTATAGATGGCGCTATAACTAAACGTTGCAATACAAAATAACATAATTATGAAATGTTAAATTTTAAAATTAAATAATATATTTCTCTTTATTATACATTTATTGATACATATTTTTATAATTCGAATGAAGAATAACGTTCATTTCTTTTTAGTAGTTATAATATTAACACCAAGAATGTAGAGGCTTAAATTATAAGTATCAATCTAAACCATTTTTTCTTTACAACTAAATAAAAATAAATGCTGCACTTGAATATTTTAGAAAAAAAAATATTTATTATATTTACGTTCAGGGCATTTTAATTCGGAGTTTATAGGCAGATTCTTTTACGAAAATCCTCTTTACACAACTCAAAAAGACCCTCTTTTATGATGAAGATCGCTCATCTAGATAAGTAGGCGATTCATTCATAAAATACCTACTTTGCGTTTGCGTAGCTCTGCACGTTTTCGCCGTTAATTTTGTTCTTTGGAAATGGACTCTATATTTCCTTCATACTTGTAGGTACGAAATATCGATACGAATAATGACTAGAAAGAAAAGGAAATATCAAAAACTTATCGTGGCAGCGAGCATTTGAATTAACAATTTTTTTAAATAAAACGTTGATTTGAGATTGGTAAATGCGTTTCAATTTTTATGGCGACGGAATGTAGTTACTGGAATTGACATACCTATAGATAGGTATATGTTTAAATTTTTTTCATATAAAATTGACAGAACCTGCCAAATGATGGGTATTAAGTGGCAAATTATTACCTAATCGTCTTTTTTATTAAACCAACAGATAATATGAACAAAGTACATGCTTTATATGTGTACCTATACTTACTTATCGATAAAAAGTACGTGACTAAGTGAAAAATTACCGTACCGTACCGTCCACCCATTATTGTCCCAAAGCTAGGCACGGGTCTTCGCTCAGATTGAGTGAGTTTCGTGCCATAGTCCACCGCGCTGGCCAAGTGAGAATTGGTAGATGTGTGAAACACCTTTGAGAACGTTTTTAAAATACTCGCAGGTGTGTAGGGTTTCCTCGCGATGTTTTCCTTCACCGTAAAGCAGTGATAATTAACTTCTAATATGCACATAATTTTAGAAAAATTAGTGGTGCGTGCCTGGGATTCGAACCTCGGGCCCTCGATTGAGAGGCCGAGTTTTAACCATTCGGCTATCACAATGCTCAGTAACTGCAGTGGGTTTAAAAATATAGTATTAATTGTAGACAAATAATAGAATCCATAAAGATGACGCTTAACTCTTCCAATTACGACACCTTACTCGAACATTGACATCCAAACAACAAATAAACTAAAAAATATGGTGTAAATCCTGAATCTTTAAAAGGTGTAAGAAGTCTACGAACCGCATTGTTCATAAGCGGAACTATAGGAGTTCGCAAAATTTTCTCAAGCTTTTCTTATCTGTTATTGTTGACTTCATATGTAAATGGCAGAATCGCCTGAAGTACATAAGGATTGAAGTAAGTACATCATTGGAGATTTTCAATGTAACGTATCAATAATTTGATAAATTACATTGAAAGTCGCACGCGACATGTAGTACCTACCGACTTGTTAATATTGTCGCCAAGGTCTCATAATTGCCAATGTACTTTAAGCAGTTAAAAACTCGTTTGAGACATATCGACTTTTAAGGAGAGTTGTCCACTATATCATAATGAGGCCAACATCAAATAATCCAATAACACTAATATTGTTGTTATATTTCTTATGTATGATGTAATATATACACATCTAAAATACTGGTCTACCGCATAGAACAAGATAGTAACATTAGTTCAGTAAATTTTCGGGATAAGTCAATAAATGATAGTTTTGTGTTTCAAAATGCTTCCATTTTTTTCGTATTAACAGTTAGGTACTATTGTTTGCTATGTAAAGCTATTAATGCTAAGGACACGTCGATATTTATCGTGTAGCTTTTTTCACATACTATAGACTTATGGTGACAACTCAAATTAGATGTAACTCGAGACACTGCCTCGTCTGATGCTGAAGTCGATATTGTTGCCTATAAAGTAAACTAAAGTGGTATACATAGTTATAAATACATAAAATCTAATGAAAGAGTACCCAGGGCTCTTGAGTATTGCTAATCCTTTGTTAAAAGAGGTTAGCTCAAGCTCTTGATATGGAGACTACGTAACTGGTCCCATGGTTCCATAATCTCGACGATGAGGGAGACAATCATGTATTTTCTTAATTATATTGAAAAAGCTAACGAGAATGCAGTCCATGGACATCTGTAATCAACCCTAGGTAAGATCAAAATCTCACCTAAGGTTACCCACAGATGCGTTGCTACACCTGAGGACCAAAATGGAATGCCTCGGAATAGTATGTCTCTCTTACCACACCCCTCAGACCAGAACACAGCATCACATAACACTGCTCTTATTAGGCAGAGATAAGTGTGGCGGTGGTGGTTCCGGACTCAAACCACAAAGAGTTCTACATCCGTCAAAATTAACTTGAAAGTAAACTTACCGCACCCATCAAATCAGAACAGAGCAGTGCTTAATACTATAGATATAAGACAGAAATACATGTGACGATGGTGTGACTGTAGTCGAAACAAAAGATCCTATATAAGAGAGCCTACATATTTAGCCCTTAGAGGTCCACTGGTTGGAAACGGCCTCCCCTAATAGAGGTTTTTACCAGTGCTTGTTGGTGACTGCAGTGGCATATAACACAGGAAGAGTCTACTGCTCGTCTCTCGGATTTTGTCGTTCAGGGCAAGCGTCAGTTATGGATAATTCTTTTTTGTTCGAAATTTTATTTACGTTTGAATAATGGCTTAATAAAAAATATATATCACATAGTGTACGGGTAAATATCAATCGTAGTTTCTATTCCAAAATGTCAAAGGCACCCTTTTGTGGATGATGTGTGATGTTAATAAACGAGTGCTTTATCTACACGTATAAGCTAGAAACAAAATTATGTCTGCATTGCGTCGTAGTGGTTTCTGTCCTGTCTTTTTTAATGTTAAGCAATACATCACAAACTATGTTATTATTTATACGTTATAAGCAAGTAGCTTTTCTTTATGTCCGTGTATTAAGGGTCAATTACGTCCTACATAAAAATCGATCGACATTGATCGCCATATGGGTCATATATGGCATGGTCGTCGCCAAAGTAATATGCCACACGAAGTATGTCAGATATGATCCCTGGCCTGGCCAACATAGTATATCTACGTATTTAGATTTCTGTTCCTCGTCTTATGTGTGTATCCATGACAACAATTCATTTCAAAAAATCACGTTTTATTACAAGTAATCGAATTACTTCACTAGGATTTCCACCAATCTATCATAATCAAATTAATTGTTATATCAACACGCTAAGTAAAACGAACAAAGTATTTCAATTATTTTTTGGGTAAAATTATTTTCTGAGACGTATTTAAAGCCAAACCTAGTAAAACATCTATATCCATAGGTGACTTACTAGCGAAATTTTACAGCGACTCACGGAAATCCTGTTCACGTAACTGAAAGAAGCTTTTGTAGCGGAGATGACTCATCTAGATAAGTAGGTGACGCTTTCAGAGTGCCATCAGTCCGTGCGGATTCGCTCACTTTATAAACCCAGACGTGCTTTTATATACCCACAAGTGGTTCTCTATGGTAGCAATAATTATAGCCTAAATTTCTTTTCATCTATGCTTAATGGAAGCGCTAATGGAAAAGAGTGGCGTTTTTGAAACGTACGTTTTGTGGTTAGTCCCAAGAACTTATACATATACTTACATAAAAGACACGTGGACCCTGAAAGACGTTGTCTTTTGCAAAAAATTGTCTGCCTATGATAGCAGTGCTCAGCACTGTTGCATCATTATGTACTTAAACTCAACCAAAATCACCTTAAGGATTTTTATTCCAAAAATCGAATACAATTCGACAACAGTGAGTAGAATTCGACAACAGCGCCATCTATCGGGACCAAAATATGTTTATTTTCAGTAAAAAATTATCATAAACGCCTTACACAGTGAGTTGCTACGTATCCTTACCAGTGAATTCTGAAAGAAAATACCGTACAGAAATTTATAAGCTTGAAAAGATTAGTGAAAACACATCCAGTAAGATTCTCACATGTCAGATCTACCGACATCCAATATACAGTGCACCAATTTTATTAATTACTAGCTGAGCTCGCGGTTTCACCCGCGTTTAAAAGAAATGTAACGTGACATACATTAACCGAAATTTTATATCTCATTAGAAAAAAAACTCCGATTTTGA
>MOOZ01000782.1:627314-650137 GCA_002930495.1 Cecropterus lyciades
TAAAATCGTCATTTGTTTAATAGTTAGTGTTTTGTTTTCATCGCATTCGAACATTTTTCGTCATCATGGATACATTAAAAATTCGAGTAATTATGGACTATGAGTACCGTCGTGGCAACAAAGCGGCACAAGCGGCACCCACCATCAACGTTTACGGAGCAAACACTCCAAACGAACGCACCACCCGTTAATGGTTTGCCCGTTTCCGTTCTGGATATTTTGACCTGCAATATGAACCCTGTGGTCGTCCGAAAACTTTGGGCGACAATGACGAATTAAAGGCGATTGTTGTGATGATGCTCAATTTACCGCTGAATTAGCAGCAGCTTCAGACGTTAGCATCAAAACAATATTGGTCCATTTGCGTACAATTGGCAAGGTAAAAAAGCTTGACAAATGGGTACCCCACTAACTCAATGATCGCCAGCGCGAAATACGCGTCGAGACGTGCCTTGCGACCTCATACTGCACAGCAGACGGTCTCCAAGCTACAAGAGCTGGGGTTGGAAGTTCTCCGTCATCCGGCGTACTCACCAGACCTTGCGCCTACAGACTTCTAATTTTTCCAGAATTTTGATAACTTCTTAGCGGGAAAAAATCCTTTGAAGAATTTGTTTGAAGTTTGAAGAACAGATTTTTTCTAGAAGGGCATCAATAAGCTACTAATGCGTTGGCAAAGATGCATTGATTATATGGGTGATTACATTGATTAATAGAAATAAAAAAATATAAAAAAAATACGCTTACTTTATTTCATGAAAAATGTTGTTGTTATATAACTGTATTAACTCCAAGCACCAGGTAACTACTGTAAACCGTTATGGAGTTCTCTTAATTGCCTTTCATGTTCATTATCAGACCCTAAACGGCAGGCACAACCCATCTAGATGTAAAGTTTACACAACTCAATCAACTTCTAAAAGTCAATCTTGTTTTCAACTAAACTATTTTTACCGACTTGAAAAAGGGAGGATATATATATATATAAAAAAGTATGTTATTTACTAAATTCAGTATACAATAGAACAACTTTTTAGTTAAATGGATAAGAACCTTCTACTTTTTCTCAAATCTATTCTCTAACAAGGTATATTAAAAAAGGTCATAAGAAAATGAATACTACAATTTTAAGCGTTAAAGTCATAACTACATAATTGAATTTTCCAGTGCTCACTGCTCACGTACGGTTATAAAATTTTACGATCTTCCTTAAAATCGCAGAGTAAAATGTTTTATGTCCATTACGCGCTAGTCGAAACTAAGCTTTGACGGTCAACCATAAGATTGGCTTTTATATAAATGTTTTAATGACATAAGCCATATTTTGCAATTCTGTATATATCGTAAATGTAATATATACTGTATAGCAAACTCTTGCCATTTTTTTGGCCAGCGTTTGTATGCAACAGTGAATCTAGTACATATTTGATCGAAGAACTGTTGTATAAGTCTCGCGCGTGCGTCACGGAAACACACGAAACTCGAATTTCGAAGCGTCATGTTGCCAACATGCTAGTGACCAAACTGCGTACAAACAAAGCAGTCTCGCAGCGAATATTCCTAGGCAACGTCGTGTTTCGTTCCAAACATGGCTGACAAAAACTTAATTCTCGTGAAAACGATCAAAAAATACCCCTGCTTGTACAATCACCATCTTCCTGAATATTTCAAAAAGGAAATTACAGAAAAAATTTGGAGCGATGTTAGTGGTGAAACTAATATGTCAGGTGAGAATCATTTTTTTTACATAAATTTATCTTTTATCTACATAACCAGCCTTACTTACAGTATTTAATTATATTTTAATTAGCTTGGTATTTAAATTGTCTCCTAAGCACATTTCTAAAATTAAGCGTATAAAATTCTACAAGTAACAGACACTACTTATTGGATTAATAATTTAAAAGTAAAGTTTTATACGGTCCGATCATTACGGTCTGATTCATTAATGAATGTTTACAATGTTGAAGGTCAATCATATAACAATGTTTCAGAATATTTCTAAGACCCACGTGGTGGAGCGGTCACCATACCTGTCTGACACGCAGTGGGTCCCGGGTTCGATCCTCGGCCAGGCAGACATCTGAATGATGAGTTTAGATTTCTGTTCTGGGTCTGGGTGTTTGTATATTCGTCTTTGTGTGTCCATAGCACTCACGACACAGAAGAAAATCCTACTGTGGAGCTATGAGAGTAGAAAGCGTTTATGTAGAAAAAAAGTAAAAAAAAAAACCTTTCTGCACAGGCGGGTGTTTTATACCAGGATCCTCCTACCCATCTAATTAGATGGCCCTACGAACGCTACTTGTCTAAAAACTCATTGTTTTCTATAATATAGATGAAGCAAATGAACGTACAGATCACCTTATGGTAAGTCGCCACTACCACTTATGGAGATCTGTAATCTACTCCATCAGTCTCACTTGAGGTTGGCCACAGATGCGTTGCTTTCTTTGAGGACTAAATTGGAACGCCTCGGCTACCATTTCCTTGACACCAGAACACAGCGCTTAAGGGGGGTGTCAAAATTTTCAAAATGGATTTTATTTTAATTGTCTTAATTAGTCCTTTGGGACTTTAAAAATACTTACTAAAAGATTATGCCCAAAAATTATCTCTGAGTACTGGTTCTTCAAAGTATAATATAGGGCCGCCAAGTAGGAAGCGAGCGTTTTATTATAACCCTAATGAAGTTCAGTATTATAGGGAACTAAATTACGTTTACAGTAGATATTTTTATAAGCATCACGTGCCAAATGCCAACAGAAAAGAAGCAGGTAAAAGAACAAAACACTAATCTAGAAGGCCAATCTATGGGGCAGGCATTTCGGAGGAAAGGTACTGCACAACGTTTTCATTACCTTCCATTACTTTAAGCTTTAAACGTGTTTATCTGTATATTTCAAATCGGCTGCACCGATTACTAGAACAGTTTTCAATCGATTTACTTGAAATTTTTACTGTAGAATTTCTACAATAGTATACTAATACTTACTAATACTTTTTTTTTCAGTTGGCGAATGCAAAGAAAAATGGAAAAATCTGCGATACAGTTTCGTTAGAAGTCTAAAACTCAATCGACATGGTTGTTCGAAGAAACAATATTATCTTAAAGACGAGATGGAGTTTGTATTGCCTTATGTCCGGGCACTTCCGTCAATACTTACAGAATCTACCACATATCGTTTAGACTCCGATACAGATGAGGATAACATTGACAATAATCAACAAATATTATCAACAGTGCATACCGATGAAAATAATACGCAAATTTTTGAACCTCCGAGAAAGAAAACGAAAGCCAGTGTACAGTCTAATTACAAATATATACAACCTACCATATGCCAAAGAAATGATGAAGAAGCTAGAAGAATGTTTCTTCTTAGTTTATTACCAGAAGTTGCAGCATTGAGTGAAATGCAAATGCGAAGGTTTCGGAGGAAGATCTTAGAACTTATTGATGATATAAGTAATGAAAGTCCGTATTTAGAGACGCATGATATGGAATTAAAATCAGAGAATAGTGCGGAAATAGAAATAGTAAAACATGAACCCTTGTTACGAGAATATAAATAAAAAATGTTAAATTATTTTAGTTTCCCAATGTTCATTATTTCGTTTTTAACTCCCTCATCCTTAAACGTCAGCAAGTAGTATTCCAATTTTATACAGTAACCCTAAGTATTTCGCGGTAAAATGTAACTTATTTCACGCTCTGTAAAATCTATCTCATGTGAAATCCCCATTAAAATCAGCCCTCTTAAGGTTTGCTGATAAAGACAAATTAAATGAGAATAAAAATACAAAGTATTTATATACAGGGGTCCTACTTCATTTGTAATTTTATTAATAGTTCGGGCTGGTACATTCGTAAAGGTTCACGCGATAGTCATTTACAATAAATTCACATACACTATTACATACAATACTATATTGTTGTTATCGATTGCGATGCGATTAAATAAGATTGGAAGCATGATAAGAAAGACCCTTGTTCCTAACAAATAGAAACAAGGGCCTTTCTTATCTATCATGCCTATAAGGCCTATCTTTCTTATCATGCTTCCAATCATATTCCAACAAGTAACTATAATTTCAATACGCCCAATATAGTTTATTGTTTTATTAAAATTATACATATAAAATTAAAGGTAAGAAATAAACTAATGGTGCAAACGCCTAAAAAGCGCGAAAATAAATAAATATTATTAAAACAAACAATCTGACTGCTTAAAAATAATAAACTGAAAATGGAACGTAACGTAATTCCTATTTATTTACAGGTACTGTTTTTTTGTATGTTTTTATTTATGCAAACATACATATTGTGCCCATAAGTATATTGCAAATGAAACTTATAGTTTTTAACTTTAAGAAATCTTAGATTTCTATATTTTTCGGTTATCATCGCCCATTTGCATTACATATAACCTTCAATCGTCGTTCGACACCTATGTATCGATATATTTGTATGTGTATAACATATACAAGTATATCGAAAGATATATCATATAAAATACATCAAATCATCAAATATGATTATAATTACATTTATTAACACATTTAATTAATGTTTGGCTTGTACTGATGCGCATGCTAATTGATTTCTCAGATGATAAGACTTTAAAATTACTGATTGGGTATTATAAAATTATATTTAAGAACCTCACAACACAACATTTCATTATAAAAGTAAAACAGTACAGTCTGCAGAAAAAAAATTAATTACATAATTTCCCATTTGTAAGCCACCCCTATATGCAAGATTTCATTTATTTACGTTCCATGGATGTATTTGGGCTACAGTAATTTATACATGTACCAAATTTATTTAATTGCTCCATTAGATTCTGAGCAAATTGGCTGTGACGTAGGATGTCTGAATCACAAATTATATTATAAGAGTTATGTTCTGACAAATTATTATGTGTATGATCATTTAGTATTGAAACATGAACAAGCAATAAACAATTAAAATTATAATTTATTTGTGTTTCATATTAAAGAACAAAATTTATTCTTAAAATATACAATAAGCCTGCACATATTCTTGTAAAAAAAATAGTCATATATTATGATATCACCATATCATATAAATAAATGCATAAAATGAAATGAAAGTGTAAGTATAATTATTTTATCAAATACAACATATAAATCGATGAATTAAACTTAATAAGACTAAATAAATAAAAAATTCAAAGCATATCATTATGTAGTATAATGAATAAAGAAAGCCCACTTCACTTTATGGGAGCATTTTTCATGGACTTTGTCATTACAGGGTTTCCATTAACTTTACTAATTAAATTATTTCCTTGCCACACTGCAAACAAATTATCATTTGTCTTTAAATCAGCTTGCAGTTTCTCCCAAACTTTCTTTTTGGGGTTTAAGACCTCATCAGGTTCTCCTGTTTCATAGCCTTCAATAATAATTCTATCACCTGGGTTGCTCTCCTTCGGAGGCAGTAAGGGTTCTACTTGTTTAGGCTCATCAACTGACGCACATAGGACCATTCCTTTAGATTCTACTCCCCGCATTTTAGCTGCTTTTAAATTGCATAAAACAACAACATCTCGATTTTGCATTTCTTCTATAGGCACAAAATTAACCAACCCTGAAACAACAGTTCTTGGCTCTGTTTCTCCTACATCAATCTTTTCTACATACAAAGAGTCAGCATCTGGGTGCAATGAAACTTCAACAATTCGACCTACTCTTATATCTAACTTGCATGGTGTCATTTCATCAGATGCAGCATTCGCATTGCCTTTTGATTTTGTTGGAGCAGGATAGGCTTTTTTAGTTAACTCTTGCAGTTTTGGATCTTTAAATATTTGTTGAATTGGAGCTAAAAGTTTATTAATGCATTGCTCAACTGAAGCTTTTAGGTCCCCTGGATGAACTTCCTCCTTCCCAAATGCTGTTTCGAGGTCAGCAAAATTAGTGTACTCAACATCACCCCCATGTTCAGATGCCCTGCATATCTTGAATGTTTCCCCTTCCTTCATTAAAGGGAATATTACATACTTGGTGAATGACAGTACTCCATTATCAGTTATGTTGCCAGGCTCACAGAAAGCTTTCTTGAGCTTTTTCTTAACATTCGCTGGGTTGTCTAGCAAATCAATTTTGCTTTCCTCCTCTGATGCAGACATTTTGGCGCCAGTGAGGCCAGGGACCATTGGGTTCATGAGGTGAACTCTTTTTGCATATCCCAGTTGAGGTAAGTATTTTTCAGCCAGTGTGAAGATTTTTCTTTGATCTACACCACCAAACTGGGCATCAACTTTCAAGTGCTCCTCATCTAAAGCCTGAAGACCAGGGTACAGCAAACCACTCAAGAGAGGGTGGTCTACCTGTTTCACAACTTCTGCACCTGCCTTTTTTGCATCATGTTCTGTTATAACAGAAGACATACGGTACACATCCAGAGTATACTCTTTGCCAAGTTGGTACTCAGTTCCTCTTACAAATTTTAATTTATCTATCGACACATCAATTGAAGTAAGCATAGCTTTGATAGCAGCTTCATAGTATTGTGTCCGAAGTGCTAACAATTCCCATGGAGCTTTCATATTATCTAAGTAGGCATGCAAGTCGGCAAATAAAATAGTCACCTCACATCCTGCTTTTAGAAAGTCTGCAATCTTTGACATGGGAACGAAATAAGCGACGTGTGGCCGACCGGTTGTGGCAGTGCCCCAGTAAATTTTGAGGTCTCTTTGTTTCAAAATATCCAACAATCTATCTTCACCTAAAACTTCCTGCAAATTCCGTGTGATTAGATTTTTCTTCTCCATAACATCAGCCATGGTGATATCGGCGCCAATTTCTGAAATAGATAGCAATATTGTTGACTGTAGAGTAAGTGGATACGTAAAAATTTGTAACGTCCTAAATATGACAAATAAAATATTTTTAAATTTAGTTGATAAGAAGTATAAAACTATTATATAATATGAAACGTACCTGTACACTAAATGAAAATGTTCAGTTATTGCATCAGTTAATTTAGATATCAGCAGACTGTAAAATAACCTCAACTAATCTACACTTGCTGGCAGACAGATGTCATGTGTCATATCAGTATTCGTGTTCAAGATACTGTTTTCTTTTCATGTCGTTTATTATCTATGAATCGAGATTAAATAAATCATACCAATTACTATTAAATAAAATAATGGTGAAACCATACTTATATAAGTTTATTAACTCCGTCAGTTTTATGTAATTTAAATGCTATTATTTTTTCTTTTTTAATAATATTTACATTTGGTCATAGTTTTTGTTCATATAAGTGTTCTGTTTTATACTGTAAAGATACGTAAAAAATAAACTTTTTGCGCAATGTATTATCTTCTATCTGTGATACTGTCTAAACAGACAATAAATCTATTAAATTAAATATATGTTTTGAGCATTTAAATACCTTGAATAATATAAAATACCTTTACTTTATTATTTTAGCCTGCTACCCATAAAAATATTCTTCATTTAATTATTTTAAAGCAAACTAAAAATTAAATAAGTATTTAGACTACTTAAAATGATCATAAGTTTAAATTATAAACGTAGTTTAAATTATAAAGTTCACAAAAGTAAACATTACAGTTTGAATAAAAAAAAAATACAAAAACTTAAAATTAAATCAAAAACAGAGAGAGAGAGAGATTTCAATGTATCTTGCTTAAAAAATGCTCTGATAAGCATTTTTTCAATATATCTTGCTTAAGAAAGAATTTAAAACTTAAGTTCTTTTTTTTAATAAAATATTAATTGTTAAAAAATTTTAATATGAGATTTTGAAGAAATCAATAAAAATGTTTTACACGGAATTCCATTTTCACGGAAAAAATATTATCATATATCAGTAATAGTTGTGTATTTAAAAATATTGTCTTTTATTTAAACATAATTATCAACACTTTAATGAGTCAATGTAATTATAAAACTCTTATTTATATAAATAAGTTATTTTTATCCGTATAGTACAAATACTTAAATAGATTGTGATTGGCACAATATTAATTAAAAAGTGAATATCATTTCTGTGTCATGCAAAAACGAGAAGAAAACAAAATTTAGTTCATAAAATATAAAAATGCAAGTTAAACAGCGTATTCAATAAAATGTTTTGTTTATTGTGACTATCAAATAATTTCTGTGAAATACTTTCAACTGTAATATTTACTTATTTAAACAACATATGGTTAATTAACTTTTAAATGGTATTTTAAACTTTGACTTTAATTCGAAATTGGCGCTACTATCGCAGTGAATGCTCGCGTTTCCTGTCAAAAGCGCCATTGCGCATGACAGTCAGTGCGGCCTTGCAGACTGAAGAGCGCTGCCAACAAAGGCCGAGTCGATGGGGTTACAAAAAATTGATAATTTGGACGTCTAAAACCCTTTTGTTGTTGTAATTATAATTTTATATAGGTTGTGAATCTGTGATTACGTTAAGAAATGTGTGAATGATATGAATCGTGACGGCTAGCAAAGGAGTCAGCTGGTCTACAGTGCGAATAGTGAATAAGAAATGGCGGCCTTGCCAGCAGGTGTTCAGTATGCGTTATCATCGGAGTCTAGTAATAAAGAAGCCAAGGAACTAGTGTTTGTGAAATTAACGGATTCAGCACTAAAAGCTATAGAAGACTTCATTAGGAATAATAGGGTAAGTTCAATCGCCATATTGTTAACACCAAAACAGGCCAACAATGTCAGAGGCGCCATACTTATATTACAAGTAATCAAAATGAAACTGCGAATTTGTATTGTTTTTGCAAATACTATATATATTATTGACGGGATGGTCGGATGCGAGACAATCTGTAGTACCTGGCCCCGCGGCAGAAATGTTCTCTACAATGTCACGCCACGTCGACATGTAGCAATTTTGCTGTTATTTTCACAGATTTACATTTCATCTGGCTATAATTAGAGAATACCGAACTTATTGTAGCGGAATTAGGTGTTTACTGAGGAGCTGAGATACATTTAGACCGTCAATTCACTATCAATCATTGGCTCACCAGTAAAAGTAACAGTATGTGATATAAAAACAAATCGTTCAGGTATTTACTTATATGGCTACACAGTAGTTAAATATTTTGTTACACTCAATGTATATTTAATTTGATTCAGTAGGTTAAAGTATTTATTAGATAATCATTCATAAGTAGAAATATTAAAACTGGTGAGTCTAAAATATAATAACACAATTCAACTCTTATCATTACTGTATCTACCTCAAATATTTGTAGATATAAGGAAGGATACCTACATTTTACAAGACAATTAGTAGTGTATTGACAAATTGGTGATACAAGATCCTTTTATGTATTTTATAGAGTTTGATTGTCTTTTATTTGGTAAATACTTTTTTTTGTGTCATTATATTTTTTTTGTAGTAATTGCAGTAGTTAAATTATAACATTGTCCTATTCCATTTTATAAGCATACTGTAATAAATACTACAATATAAAATAATCATATAATATATATGTATTGATATTTAAAGATATTCAAAACTGTAGAAAGAATATTCCACAGGCTTTCATAGCGATGTAAGATTCAGTTTGAATTACATAATTGATATAGCATAGCAATGGTATTAAACAAATAATTAATGGAATTTAGTAAAGGGCCTTGCACTTAAATAAACACATTCTAATATCTAAAATACAATTGAACAGGAAAATTAATTATATGTATATTCAAAATAATATAAATTGAAATTAAATTAAATATCTTATGAAGTCCAGTTGTAGGGTATGAAGATACTGTGTCAAAAATTATTATTACAAGATGTATTAATTAAAGTGAAATTATTGATAAATGGGTTAAATATACTTATGTTAGTGTGAATGCCCACATAAAATTTGTAGTGTGAAATAATACTTAGAGCTTTTTTATTACCCTGTACAACTAGCACACTAGCATACTATATTGTGTAATAACTATGTGGGTATAAATGGTATGGGTATAGGGTATGTGGGCTAAGTTATAGCTACTGGAAAACTTAAAATACGTATATTAACCAAGTATTTCACACTGTACATTTAGCATATTGTTAGATGTTATAAAATGGGAATTATTTCAATATACATAATTATATACAGAAGAGATATACAGAGAATATATTTTATATACAGAAGCTGTTTACAAAATTAATAAAAAATCATAGGCAATATATAATGTTGTAAATTAATTTAGGAATTGAGATGGAAAATATACAACCTTAATACAAAATAATAAAATAAATGACAATAACATGCAAAATATTACATTATTGTTTTAGGTGTAAAAAATGTTATGCAATAGGTATCTGATTACAAAGTATTGAATTTCAAGTGATGTAATAAATGACCTATGTTGAATTAAATGTAACATTACCTGCATTTTATCTGCAACTAGAAGAATCATATTAAATTATTTATTCACATTAAATTATTAATAAATTTTCATTGTTACATATTATAAGGTACCCATAAAATTGATTGAAATCTATCAAGGGTTTTGCTTTTAAAATAATACACCTGCCTTCTAGTCTAATTTATGTAACTATATATTTCTTCATTTATTGAATTGTAATTAAATCCTAGGTAGAAAAGGAACATTTAAGTTGGTAACCAACTCGTGACATGGCAATAAAATATTATTAAGATCATACTGGTGGTAATCAATTTATCTATAAACTATATAAAATACTTGCGCTTCTCTACGGGACATAAAAATAGTCGCCATCTTTAAATAGTGCAAAATGTTAAAATCTAAAGTAGCCTATAAGTTCACCTGGTAACTAAGCTATATCTATGCAAAATTTCATGTAAATTGTACCAGTGGTTTTTGCATGATTAAGTAACAAACAGACACACACCATCTCATGTTTATATATAGAGTATAGATTATATCACAGGAACTCTTACTATAATAGTTGAGGAACTCAATTAATTTTATTATACGTTGACGACCAGAATGGCGGAGCAGACACCATACCAATTTGACACTCAGTAGGTTCTGGCTTCAACATCCAGCTAAAAAGTTAATCTCTGGTTAGGTTACAACATATAAATTATGAATGTAGATTTCTGTTCGAGGTCTGGGTGTTTGTGTATTCGTCTTTGAGTGTGTCTATGACACCATTAAGACATGAAAGCACTCGTAGTAGCTAGAAGTATAGAAAGAATTATTATAAGAAGTTTATTTAAAAAAAAACCTCCTAAAATGTCCACACCATTTAGTATCTCCACTCTCTAACATATTATTAGCTCTGGATAACATAATATTGTTATCGGTATCTCTGATAATTCAATGATTGTTGAAATCTGCAGTCATTATTTATATCTCTTGTGGAAATATAAAGTATGAAATTTGCTATGGAATTTTACGTCCAAATATAATAATCAAAAGTTATTTATTCTCTGTCACAAAAATATGACTTACTTTTTTGTTTTTAAACTTCCTATACAATCATAATTTCTACAAATATTGGCTCTTGAAAAAGTAGAACACATGGAACTTAGATACTTAATATTTTGAGTTGTAAAAATAGTTTTGGTCATTTATATTATATATGTATTGATTAGTGATGTGCTGGATATCCGTATTCATGGATAGAGTGAGGCATGAGAAAGATCTGTATCTGTTACTCATGGCAGATCTCAAACTGATCTTTTATACCTATTATTAATATTAAATCCATAGTATTTATATTAAAGTCATAGTATTTATAGGTTCCTTACATATACAAAATTCTAAATGTAGATAGGTGATTAGGTAGCTATGAAGTAGTATAAAATGCCATATTGTTAATTAAAATCACATATTTAGCTTATTTCTATTGCAAAAATTAAATATCCAAACATTATACGTTAGTACATAGTTATAATGACAATTTACTTTGCAATGATAGGGAAAAATGTAAACAATGATTGTTTTGAGGAAACGCAATAAACTGTTGAATGGGCTAAGGCCACAGGCCGAAACATGTCAATAAAGCACTGTCTCTTCAAGAACTCACATATGAAGTGAGTAAATTTGTAAGAAAACCGAAATCCATATCCATATTCACAGATCTAGACACAAATGACCTGTATTCGTATCCCTATTGGGTACATCTCGTATTCATTTAAGTAGATATAAACCTACTGACAAATAAAAGTAGTTAGGATGAAGGTGCCCAGTACTAATTATTTGAATGTACACATATGTTTTCTGAATTACTGTTGTTAAAGTTTATGATTCAAGATTATCATATGATTAATGAAGACAAATAAGATCTTTAAATATTTCAGTGATCATAATCAAATTTGAAATATCTTAAACTGCGAATTTTAACTAACATTTTTTTCTAGACAAATATATGCTGGAACTAGATACATATTTTTTTTATAAATATTTTAAAAGAGTAACAAATAAATAGATTTTGATTATTCTTATACAAACCGTATCATGGTATCCATCTTGGAAACCGTTTCCACTCAACTTGATTAAGCAAGAATGCAGATTATACTTCTCAATATGACAGTACCAGCCATAATCTTAAAATTTATAACAGTATATCAGGGCTATCTGGTCATATAAACTTTATAAGCAACTAGAAAACTTATCATAAAGATATTAATGTTATTGGTAATTAATATACAGTCTACAAGATGGAAGAACTCTTTGTGGTTCAGCTCTGAATGCACCACTTCTGTGCCTATTTTTGCCCAATAATTGTAGTGAATAGCGCTGCTGTTTTCTGATGTAAAGAGTGTGGTAAGGGAGAAATACTTATCTGAACTTAGTTCTCAGGGGTAGCGAAACAACTGTAGCTAACCTCAGGTAACACTGATATTATCTGGGTATATACTGTGTTGATTACAGACGTCCATGGGTGGCAGTGAATAACCAAACCTAACCATCAGGTGGACTGCATGCTCCTTTGCTACTTCCATATTATAAAAGAATATATGATATACATTGACATAGTTTGTCCAAATTGTAACAATGTGTCCTGTCTAAACTTCCCTAGCTCTTATCTCCTGTTTATCATTTGATGAACTCTTCAATTCTTGGTAATCATGATTGTTGAACCAAAAAAAAATTGTAACAATGTGAAGAAATTAATTAGGCTCTTCAAATATATAATAACCATAGTCTGATAGGGCATGTAATAAACTTACGAAATAAAGATTAATTTGATATTAAACTGATAAAACTTAATATTTTCTCATATAACTGTTTCCTATGCCTACATATATATTTGTTACTATTTGCACCATGATCCTTTCTTTTTGCAAAATCTTTATAATTTATTAAGTATACAATATTACACAGCTAGTTCCTTAGAATCATAGTGTAAATATGAAAATATTACATTGATATTTTCTATATTTCATTTATTTGTCTTCTACGAGGTATTCTAATTTAACTAACTAGTTGCCCTTCGCAGTGGTCAAAATTCGACCGTAATTAAACCCTAATATTTCTTTCTCCACTACAAAGTTTTTATATGCATTTACTCTATACATTAAATATAAAATTATTTTTTAAAATGTCATTATAGGGAAATGAGATTTATTTGAGTAAGCTGCATTTAAAAGCAATAACGCGTTATTTGACATACACATCTGACATATGACAATGTGAGCAACATAGTCAGCATGTAACAAATACATGTGTTTGTGCGTCAAATGCATGGTAGTGTGTTTACTGTTTTATTCATTGATTTAATGTACTTTATAAGCATTATTATTGAAATATATTAGCGTTCTGCACTTCTCCCACATATAAACTAAGTGTGCCATATTTCATTTACTCCTCCATCCGCGCAATTTTTGTAAAAAGGGGTCCAAAGTTCTTAATTCAGGTCATATAGATGACCATAACCATGTATATGACATATGTTTTGACTATAACGAATGTCTATTGATTATTAAGATTGGACAGTAGCCTAATCCTTTTAATTATAAGAAGTCCTCCTTTTAATTATGGTCAGTTATTGGACAATAATCCTTTTAATTATGGTCAGTTATTGGACAATAATCCTTTTAATTATGGTCAGTTATTGGACAATAATGGGTCAATGTTGTCAAAGATACCTATTTATTACATGAAAGGATGATAAGTCAACTGAGGTTGTGGTGGATACAGTATCTTACACTTTATGCTACATGTAGATACTTGTACAGGTCTTTGTTTATATAATGTTTCAACACCGAGCAGTAATAGATTACATTTTTATTTATTTCATTAAATAGATGTAACATTTTGCTATAGACCTTAGTATTAAGTCTAGGTCTATCATATAATATAACATCAATTGTAGATGTATTGTGAAATATTGTAATAAAAATAATATTAAATCCTTCATGGTGCAGTGGTTATTGTAGTGATATGAAATGCAGTGAATTCTTTATTTAAATTTAATTCCCAGCTCAGAAGTGATATAAATTAAGAATTAAGATTTATATTCTAGGTCTGAATTTTGTATACTTGTCTTGTGTGTAGTTGTGGTAATCCATACACATGAAACAGGGAATCCCAATATAAGGCAATGGATGTAGGAATAATAATTTCATTATTTGTTTTCCCTCAATTATCAGTCAAAAGCCAAATATCTCAATATTCCTCGCTCAATATCCTATTTGGCATATAATCCTCTAAGCAACTAAACGTAATTATATGATTATGTAAAAATGCATATTTAAGTTTTACACATATAATTTGACAAAATAAATCCTCTTGTTTTTTATTTGATATATTATATTATTATGGTACTAAAGTACCTTAGTATCAGTATCAAAAGGAAGGTCTTCAATACCTGTATTCTTCCTTGTATTATATATGGGTGTAAAGCTCAAAGATGTAAGAGACCAGCTCTTACAAAACATCACAAAAGCATGCTAGAATACTGATAAAGAATCATGGTATAAAGTTTGAAAATTATCAAGAAACAAGATAGCAAGCGAAACACATTCATAAGAAGTAGACTAGACAATCTGAAATAGAGACTAATGGGACACATGATACAATAGTATCCAGGAAAAATGGAGTAACGTAATGGACTGGTATCCGGAGATGTGGTAAGGAGCAGAGAAAGACGAAAAGAAGAAAGAGATGGGAGTATGAGCTGAAACTGAAGGCAGGTCCAAATAATGAAGGGATGCTAGAGATCGAGTACAATGGAAGTTGTTAGAGGAGGCCTTTGCCTTAAGGCATATTAAACTAAGAGAATTAAAATTAATTAAAATTTATTGAATTTAATTAAAATTAATTAAACAAGAGGTAATTGAAAGCAGTTCAGGACAAGAGGCTTATTATTATTACATTAATATGGTACAGATTTTTATAACAATGTGATTTCCAAGCCTTTCATGAATTTATTTGAACTTTGGAAACTAATATTTAATATTATTTTGTCTATTAAAATAATTGATCATTTGCTTTAACAATAAAGAAAATTAAAATGTTTAGCTACAAACCTAAAATTTGTCATAAGGTTTGTCAACCAATTTCTCTATTTGGCCAGCAGCACTGCAGTTCAATCTTGTCTAAGTCTTACTCGGCAGAAAAAGAATGGTTGATAGTCATGAAAGATTTACATGTATATGACAAGACAAGATAAATGATTATAACATATATGTATATATGATTCTCTGGCTATATTGTTAAAAGTATTTGTAGACTGTAAGGTATGTAATTGGCTGACTGACGTCGGCGAAAATTTATTGGCACGTGTCATATACACAAAAACTCATCCTCGAATGTATTCTACTTGTAAAAAAATTTACCAATAAAAAGAGTTACTTGTCTGTATTTTACATAGTATAGTATTTTTGCATACCTTACTTGTTCTCAAATTCAGTAGATTAAATATTTTAGAATTCTGTAAGTATGTATCAACATAAACATAATCGTAGGTGTTGTTATATTCGAAATTAAATGAGAAGATATTACATAAAATGTTTTGTAAGGACTTTTGATAGTCCTTAAAAAAATATAAAATTCTGCACTCATAGCCCCCCATTGGTATTTTAGTTGGTGTGGGCGTCATGGATACAGCGTGTAGTTACTTGTTAATCATTAAGATTTGTCTGATTTTAGACGATTAATCATTACTTGAGTAATTTAAATATGGAAATTGTAAAATCGATTTTAGTATTATGCTGTCCAAATGTTTCTATTCCTAAGCCGTAGACATTCGGCGCGTGTCGAGCGGCTAGTTTCGCAAACCCAGTACATTAGGTAAGCGAATCGGGCGCACAGCCGCAATGACAATGTTGGGGCGGTGAGGTGAAAGTATATGCTTTGGTGTTTTACAAAAATCTGAATTAACATCTTCACTTTTTTTAATGTCACTCTCAAACAGGTTTTACTATGAGATTATTGTCATGCCAAAATTTGTAAATATTAAAAGTGGTTTCTTCGTTTACTTCAGGTTGATCAGCTGGTAAAGAATTTAAGTAGATACAACAAATCAGGGTATTCAGCAAAGGATTATTTAGCAGCTCTCTGCATTAACGACCTGTTAGCCAACGACTCAAAAATTGTAATGAACAAACAATCCAAGAAGAATCCTATGTCAACCCATGACCCGTAAAAATCCATACATTTTAATATTTAGAAATAGTTCAAAAATGATCTGGATACACTTTACAAAACTTGCCTAATTATAAATTTTCACATATTGTTGATCTTAAACATTACTATTTAAATAAAATTGTAGTCTAAATCTATATCTGATACATACATTGGATGCACGGTAAACTTTCTAAATAATAATTTACCTACGTAAGATGAGATAAGAAGATTACAAAGGTATTTTGCAAGTCTTTTACATTTTCTTGTTATTCTAAACCATTGCCATTTATTTTTTAAATTTAAATTGTTATAATTTATGATGTTACAGTGAAAAAGTAAACGAAAACAAATCAACGATAGTAGTGGAATATTAAAAATTGGCAATACATACAATTACCTTACCCCTGGACTTCTTACTAACAAAACAAAAAAAAACACATACACGTTTCTTAAATGCTCGTAAAATACTTTGGGAAAATGTCGTCAGTAATTGTAAATAACCTCATCATTTAAATAATTTTAAATAAATATCCTAAGAAACTGTTAAATACACCCAATGAAAATTCAAACAGTTCAAATGACGCATCAAATTGTATTGTAGTAGTGTATATTATAAACAAGCAAGTATCGTAGTGATATAGTCCTTAATATCATCCTAATATTTACTGATTGCGTATAGGATTTGATGATTTGGTTAAGTTGAAGAAAACCTTAATTTGAAACTAAATATCCTAAGCGGTAAGTTTCATAGTAGAAATTAATACATAGAAGTATTTTTTCCACAAAAACAATGTTAATAACAAATAATACAATCCGTCGTAAACGTGAAGAGTATTCTTGTACAAATATTTTCGTTTAAATTATTTTTTAAAAGCCTTTTGATGCTTAATCATGTTCTGTCAGCTGTCAGTTTAATGACTGCCATATGAGTTTCTGCCCAAAATATAATGATGGTGTAACGAATAATTATTTTGTTATTCGGTCTTATCAAATATTTTTTAAAATATTTTTTTATTGATATAAGAAAACACTTAACAGAATAGGTTTTACAAATTCAACTTAATCGGCAGCGAAATGTCTGCGTCTTAGATTTTCGCGAAGTTTGGCACTGGTGCTGTTAGTTTTTATTTAATAAAACTGTCACCTGGCTCCATAGATTATTATATTTTATGCGTTTTTGCAATGCGTTGTTTAAGAATATATTTTACCGGTTTATCAACTTAACAGAAAGTTTTCTGAATGAATCTCTCATACATCCGGTTTTCGGCAAAACTGTCAGCTGGTGATCTTGTCTTATGTTAAGTTTCTGAGTATAAGATTTAAATTAGGTGCTTAATACCTTCTATACGTTCAATTAAATTTTAAATTTATTATTTTATAGATATTATTAGGAAATATTTATTGCCCTTAATTGAATCGTAACTATATTTACTATATATACTAAATAAATAAAATTACTTCACCTCTGATCGATTACTTCAACTCTCACCTTCGATCTCACTCTGTTATGAATAAAATAAAAAATCTGTACATAAATTTAGGTTCTAATGAACAATATTACTACTAGAAACATTTTCTCAACTAGCATAAATATGTATTGGTTTTATTGGCGTATAAAAGTTATATTATATGTCAATCCAGACTATACAATGAAGTAGCCAAATATTATGTAAATTTTTCAAAAAATTCAGACTTTACAATCTCTTTCCATTTGCCATCCAAAAAATATTGTTTTGCATGTTTCCTTTTCTGCTCATCGTTGGCGAATATTTCTCTTCAAACAGTAGTTTTATGAAAATTAAATTTAATTATTTCAGTTGCTGATAAATGCTATCCTATAAAAAATGAATGAAACCAATAATGAAGAATATGCGAAGTTTGGGCAGTCTATTGTTCTTAAATAAATATACCTAAATAATTAATATTTTTAAATTAAATGTTACTTATGAGACGTCCATTTTCATCTGATTGCATTTATCTGCATTGAGGATTGTAAAGTAATAAGTATGTCATAGTTAACAATGTTGCTAGTATAAAGGTCCTGAGTACATTAAGCGCATTAAACATTAATTCAAGCCTTGTATAAAATTATTGACTTTGATATATTAGATATTAATATAAGATTCATATGTCATGCGGAAGTAAGTTGATACAAAAAGTTAAGTCCGATGCAGGTAGCTTCATTTGCATAGCGTCAAGTTCTTATAGATATGTATGTGAATTGCTCAACAAGTCTGACGAATATTACGCGATTTGAGCTATCACCATTTTGAATGCCTTTGAAATGACTAGCTGTGAATTATTGTGGGTGTAGAGATTTAGTGGTTACGGGTTCAGCACGTGACAAACGTCTGCTGTATGAGTTGCTCCACTAACGAGGTGTAGTAGAAAAACATAAACCAACGATGTCACGCTTAATGACACCAGTTTCTGCTATGTAATCATGCCATTCATTCATTTCCCGTGGCGATAAAAGAGTTTCATGTTTCGTTTTATTTTTCACCATTTTTGTTGCACGGAGCCCGATTACTGTCGTTTTGTCGCTATTGTGTACTTGCGAAGTAGTTTCGTTTCATGAAATTTATGCACCAGAAATATGGTTCACTTGTTTCTGTAAACATTAGATTGTTTCGTGAAGCGTTATACAGGTTATTTAAATCCTTTTATGTTCATGAATATTTACCAAAGTAGGTAATTACAACAATGTAAGTTTTAAGCTATTGTTCGATAGTAATGAGTTTGTTTCAAGAATTTCGTTGGTTTTTTTTTTTAATGTAAATTGTTCTTAATCTGTGATAACAAGATTTATTTTAATGCTACACATTCAAGAAAAAACATTTGTTCTATATCTATAGCTATAGATACGAAGGACACGAACATAAGTAAAAAAATACATTTTATTTGATTACTTGCTTCCTTATTGTAATTTTTGAAACAATTTATTCAAATAGTCTTTTACATATGTTATTTGTATCAAGAACTGTCATGTGAAATGATTACCGTATAATAGGTAACAACTATAGGTACCAACTACAGCGAACCCCGTGGTATATTCTGATGGAACCTGTATACGGTATATGCTGTTCTTCTAAGATCTTTGCAACCGTAGCTACGTTACTTATTGATATTAACACCTCTAAAAGTTTTGACATTAGAGTTTAACAAGATAGATCATTGCTACAAAGTGGAATAGATTTGACAATAATGCTTCTGTAATTCGAAGTGTTAGTGTCTTTAACATTACGTTCATAAAAGGCACGATTTTGATATATGTATATTATTATCAGTAGTATTACCTAAATTTTGACATATTTAAACTACACATTCAATAGACACTCATGGTCACTGATGAGAAAAAGGGATAATTTCAATTATTTTTTTGCTTATCAATAGTATTTTTAAGAAATATCTATCAGTATTGCGTACAAACAACAAATATCAAAACAGCTTTGCCAATTCTAGTTTGTTTGTCTGCCTTTGGTTATGGCCTAGATTAAAAGGGCTTATCATTTAAATCATAATCGAAATTCTATTGAAATAATATTAAAATTTATATAAATTATATTAAATGTTTTATATTGAAGATATGCCTATAAATATAAGTATTTTTATTCTTTTACTTAATATCTTAAGATCTCGAGCTAAGTCAATAAAAACAAGTAAATGGTAAATACAACAATACAACACGTGTATAAAATAATGTGGTCATAATGAAGCCTCCGTGCGCGACTCTGACTCTCACTTGACGGTTATTTTTTGCATTATCTGACTAAGTACCTGATCCGGCAGATGCTGCACTACCGAATGTTTAGAAAAAAGCAAATCCGCAAACTTGCTAACTTTAAACAATTTATTTTGTAACACAAGTCCATAAAAAGCTGTTAGGCCACCTGACTGGTTCCCTGCTTTGCACGTGTACGGCGATATATTGTGCTGTTGAACATTGTCGGCACCTATGCACCGAATTGCCAGCCGATTTTAAACACTTTCTCTATCAGACTAAACATAATAATCCCTTCATAACCATCCACTGCGCTCGGTATGATGACCATTTTTTTTGTAACCATTCTGTTAACGTGCCACCTGGCCTTTTCCTGACATTGAGTCCCGAAGTGAATCACTAAGTCTGTTGAATATTGTGACCAATGCGTTTGGCGATATGTTTACTTTTGATTAAGCAAATAGCGTACCTCCGCTATGAGTATGTAGGGCATAGATATTATACCAAGGGGCTTGTACTGTACTTCTAACACACAGCTAGACCGTAACATGTCATGTCATTATTATTGTTACATTGTGCTTATACTTGTTGTTTTAAAAACTAACATTTCTAATATTTTTTTTAGATTTCGTCCAATTTATCTATGCTGAGATTGAAATATAAAGAGTAATCATTTAGAAATGCATACAATAATCACATTTTTTGTACGTTCTATTAAATGTTGTTAGTAGAAACTGCAGCGCAATTGTTTGCATTGAAACTTTTTAGCTGATGTTAATCTCACAAAACTATGCGAAAGCCTTTCATACTTATTCATTCATGTCATTGATTCACACGTTTTCCGCGTTCAAAGCACTTGAAAAGTAAGCACTAAATCGCAAGCAAAACTCTGAGGCCGAAATCATACGAATTTGCACATATTTACATCGATAATAATTTATTGATGGTTACTTGATTTGTTTCTTGACTGTTTAGTTGGTTAGTTAAATGTTATAGTTAAATAATTATATTTCACGTACCTCCGTAACATTTTTATCCGATCAAAGGTTATAATGAACACGTCTAATTTGATTCTTGCTCTTAGTGAAAGAGAGTCAAGATTAGTTTGGGGAGTTATCATGTAGGCGCGTATGATAGGGTCCGGGGTCGTCGCACCCTTCGTCTCCCCAAACCCTGCCACCTGGTTGTCCCCGTCGGTTACTCGCGAACAGATGTGTCTTTTTCTCAAGTAAACCCTCCAATACGTACCTTATTTTATTTATACACCTCGATATTTCCGTACGTTCCCTAAAGATTAAGTTGAAGCGTATTGTTAAAAATTAAATGACCTATTAAGATTAGAATGTGTTGTATTACTTTTTTTTAACCTGGGCATATTGGTGAACTCGAGGAATATTGCTTTTTGCTAAAAATATTTTATGGATTAATTTTTTTCTAGATGTATTTAATACTACTACAGTTAGTCATAATGTATGAATGCATTCAGCCAATGTGTTCTATAAATTAAGAGCGAAACACCATTACTTATAATTTAAGAAATTTATCTAATGTCGACGTTAAAAGGGTCGTACACTTTGTTGCCAATTAATCCAAACATTGATGGAAATCAAATTAACAATAACATTACGGTAAACGTAAAATCACGCCGTCTAGGCTCCCGGAATAAAATCCAAGACAACTTAGAATATTAGCAGTAGATAATAAAATGTACCCGAAACTGTTTTAAAGGCGACATAATTTTATTCATAGAACCTTCAATTAAATAACTTGCCTTTTACACACCTGTGTGCTTGTGTCTGAAATAGGTAAACCAAACCAGTTTGCAAAATGTCAAACAATCTTTGTTACACAGTCCCGCTTTGCGAAATGCTAGTGGATAAGGGACATCGTATGAACTACGTTCCGTATTATTTACTTGAAACATTAGGGTTCGTTAAGGGTGTCTTTTTATTTAGATGTTAAAGTTGGTAAAATGAATTTCTATAAAAGTTACCATGCTTTATCGCCGCCAGGAATGTAGACTTATTGTAGAAAATGAAAGAGTACTTATACGAAAGATAAAAGATATGAATTGGGAAGGCGATAGGACGTCAACCCTAAATTACTCGGGATCTCAGAATCGTAACTTGTCAATGATTAAGTTTAAAGCGTTTTATTTTAAACCTTGAACGGAATGACACGTCTTATTAATTATCGATTATAATCATGATCTGTAATCATAATTGTTAATTTGATTCTGAAATGTTTTTGCAGAATGCAGGACAGACGAATGAAAGATATCAATTAAAATAAAGAGATGAATAAGTAATTGGATTAATTGCTGGCGAGCTAGATTCACAATATTTAATCGGTACTTGTATAGAATGGACATGCGAGGACGACAGCTTTCCGTCTCCAGTATCTCAGGTAGCCGAGACAACTTTTAACAATATTTTAAATTCTTTACGGGCCTGTTTCGTTTCTCATTATTTAAAGTTTATTTATTGGCGGGTCGTTCTTTGACCGTTGCATCCGGACGTTTCGCTTA
>MOOZ01000782.1:665843-682901 GCA_002930495.1 Cecropterus lyciades
GGGCTAGTTAGTTTGAGGTGCAAAATCTGAAGTAAAATAATAATCAGCAAGGTGTAAGTCAGGACCGTGCCAAAGTTTCCTAAAATGAATGGAAGAAGACTTATAATTTTCTATTATTTTATTCTTGTAAACATTGATCTTTAATTAAACGTGTACCGTATAGTTTATGTTAAAACTAATAAACTGTATAAAATTACACCACGCCAGCAACAATTGCGCAATTCTTATTGAGTGACTCGAATATACCGTTGTACCTGTGTGTGAAATGGGTAAAATGTGTTTTCATATTTTGTGTAATGTACTGAATAAATTATAAGGGTATATAAGAGATGAATGTCATAATTATAAGTACCACGATCACGCATAATTTATCTAAATAAATTTATCTTCCTTTGTAACTTTTGTTAAAATATCCCGAATAAATACATAAATATTTGTAAACTGACGCAATAATATTTTTATTGGATATAAGGACAATTAACGCGTTGCAATATTTTACCTCTTTATTAAAATATGTTCTAACATATTGACTGATTTACATATTGTGTAACGTATTATGTTATTTTTGTAAACCGTAAAAACCGATTATGATAAGAGCACACTGCATGTGCAAAGTTAAAGGTGTGAATCACGAGATCTACATAACTTATTCGGATATTAAAAATACATAAATTGTATAAATCCTTGTAGGTTCATGTCAGTTGACATAATCGCCGCACCTTTTTCTTCCTTATAAAATTAATGTAAGCGTTGCTATATTCTAATTTGAAGGGTGAGATAAGGAAGACAGCAAATTGAAAGCATCGCATCCGAATTTGAACTCGGATAGGACTCCTATCCTATCTGGGCTTAGTTACAGATGTCCATGAACGGATGTTACCACTTACCTTCAAGTCATAATATAAAAGCAACAAACGATCATGCATTCATCGTTACATGCTTTAATATTAACTATAAAATATACATACAGGTTTGTTGTACTCTACGTTGGACAGATTTAGAACAATTATTACTAAGCGCGCAAGATATTTGTCGGGTATTTTTGAATCCCGATTTATTTGTTGAATATTGTGATGTAACGTCAAACCACGGAACTTTGACATACACAAGATAAGAAAAGCGAATCAAATGTTAAAAGTCAATATGTTGAATTTTAATTCTATTACTGCATTTTGTTTTCGGACTCATAATATATTTACTTGTTTTGCAACATGGAAATTATTAGACGTAACATTGTTCTACTTGTTACGAACGCAAAAACAAATTGTTTTCGACGAAATTATAAATTGATTGCGATTACGCAACTAACACTCAGCCGAATCATTTTTGCGTATAGAAAGATATTAAACGACTGGTCTATCAAATATTGATAGAGTTGAAAATAAAATAAGCGCTTTTGTAACGATTCTTGCTTTCACTTGCACGCCTTCTTTTCCGACTGGTATTTAATTGGCAATTACAAATTCGACTTTTATGTCCAAATTCAATCTATACATAACTGCTCGTCGCTTATATTCTTACTCCCTAGCAAATAAAACCAGTTTTACTCTAGTTTTTCTTCGTGGATTCTTTCTTTCGACTTAATCTCTATGTAATTAGCATTTTAGAATAAAGGTCAGATATTATTCAAATGGACGAACCGTATGCATGATTAACAGATTAATCATCATCCTATTGTCAATTAAAGGCTCAAAAAGTAATTTCTATATTTTACAGCTATATATATGTATAAAATGGCCAAACAAAGAGAACAGCAGTCCTAGCTTGGTTTCATTACGAAAGCTTGCAATGAAGTCGATAATAAATTACACCTGGCAGTTATGTAACTCAGGTAAAAGTAACCGCTCGCTCTCGGTTCTATTCTCAACTATAGCTGACTGCTTGAATCTACTTGTAATCTCATACAATCGAAAACTATCGCACTAATCTCAAATAAAACCAACCAAGCACGGTATAGTGTCTTATTTTATCGCTCGTCATTACTAACCGTATTAAGACTAGATGTAACGCAACTCTCATTACGGCCTTCACCCCGAAATCCATATTCAAATGAAACTAGCATCAAATGAGTGTGGTTAATTACAAACAAAGGATTTTGTAATAAACCGTCAAATATAGGTATGTAAAAGATAATTAGCTCGTGTGTTTAAACGTCTCCGTGTTGTATCTCCATAAACCCATATACCTGCGTGCATAGCTCAAATTTTATCTTTTAAATGTATTTTTGTGTCAGTAGCACACGAATGTATGTTAATATGGCAGGGTTCAAGGTTGTAAATGTGAATAAAATCTGCATTCAGCTCGTAGTTACCTACTGTATGAATCTAATAGATGTTTAATCTCATATGTCTTAAAGATGATTATATTGATGGTACGCGGCCGGGCTTGGCTAAACTTCTCGCATTGGCTAGTTTAGGAGAGATGAGACCACACCTTTAGATTATGATAGATCCTGTTAAGAAAAGTGCGGATTAAATTAAAAACCTAATAGAGTCAGTTTTGTTGATGATAAATTCCTATTATCCGTTTATTTGTCCGCATCCGTGTCCGTGTCCATATTTATTATCCTGTCTGTTTGTATAGAAGTTTAGATGACTAAAATTCGCTATTATTAAATTAATTAGTAGCTGCAATGTCACCACCTGGTGATGGGGCAATATAATTAACTTAAATTATTTCTATTTAGGCGTTAAGGAATATCACGAACGCTCACTTATACACAAGACGGAATAAGCGTAGAACCGGTCTTGCTCCCAATTGTTTTCGCCCTATTGGCCACTTGCTTCGTAATACCCGTTATACAACAAATCTTATTAGCTGAAATAGAGACCAACAGTTACGTGGCATCTATACCACACCCGTCGTGGTCAATTTCCTATAGTGCATATCTAATTGCCGTACATAATTTTTCTTTGTCCGCCTAACTGGCCGGAATAGATTAAAATGCGAGATAATTTTCTACACGTTCTGCCTCCATCTTACGCCTGTCGCATCACATAATACACTCTCCTGTCCTTTAAAACATAACTTACGTTTTTATTAAAATTAAATATGTAACTTAACCTTAATATAAAAAGTAGGTATATTATTAATCCTAAATGTAGAGTTTCGACACGAGCCAAACAAACTCTACCTTGGCATTTAAAACGTTGAATACCCTATACATTGTTTATGCATATCATTTTGTTGTTTGCTATTAAAATTAACATTTACTCAGTAAGTAAAATGCAATAAATTATTTATTTATTATAATTATTGATTTTACGGTTTTCGTTTACGGAGATGCATCGAATTGTATATTAAATTCCATTCACTTTAACTTACCTTATTTTGCCGTGTAACATACATAACATACTACAGTCAGAAGTAGTCAAATATGTTTGCTGAGAGTGAAATTTTTACAACTTGGCGCAAATTAGATGACTGCCAATACCCATGTTCATTGAGTTGTCAAATTTCGTGTGCAAGCAATAATTCTCAATTACCTATCGTACGATGGATAGTGTGCCATTTTACGTGCGTGCTCAGGTTTTAGGGGTTTTTGTTATACATTTATGTATTTGGCTTCATAGTTTCTTGATAATTACTTTGTTGTTATTATAAATGTACATTTATACGTTGTAATAGCTTAGAAGATATATATTTTTTGATCAGGAAATAGTATTGCATTTTGTATTAACGCAAAAAGTAAATCGTAGAATCAAGTTTTGATATACAAAAATAAACGTTGCCTTCGCGCTTTACTTTCCATGTTGAAACTGTGATTATATTACGTACATTTAATAAAGTGGATGACATTTAGTAAACAGGAGGCGGCATGCGGACGGTAAGCTCCCGGTCGAAATATACGATACATTTGGAAATATCCGCTTGGAGACAATGCGGCGCACCTACATCGCGAGATGGTGTATTGTCAGCCGCCACATTTCGCAGGCAATTTGTCTGCTTTATTGTGTGTGTTGTGTGCCGCCGCTTATATCCATTGGGGCATTGCCACTCAGACATACTCCTAACTCCCAATTGTGATTGGCAGTTGTTACGTGCAGTAGTCGAATATTATATAGAATAGTAAGCATTTGTTGGCCTGACTGTATTATGATACTTACTAGAATCTTATACTATCATATCCTAGAGGTATAAGGATTATTGAATTTTGTTGGAAAACTTTTACACAAAGAAAACGTTCTTGAGATGCTTGTTTTTGTCAACCTACTTTTTGTAACAATTTTAAAACACAGATACTCGATTCAGATTTATTATAAAAGATATTTATCATAATACATAAGTGAAACAGAATGTAGAGACAAAGAGAGTATAGACTCCACCATAGAGGTAGGTAGACATATCTTTAAGTGTGCATCTATTATTAATTCATCCATTTGCAGTTGCAAATGGATGACTTAATGTTATCAATTACGGTATACGTATTTTCTTGTGCGTTAATCAGTCCCGTAGGCATAAGGCGTAACATAGAGTACGGTATAGACGGGGGCGTGGCCGGCGTCACGCCGCGTCGGCGCCGTGTCTATGCGGCCAGATTATTCTAGATCCAAACATCGAAACATCTAGTCTTGATTGGACACCCAATTATAACAAAGCCTCTGGATCTGTATGTCAAGTTATTACAAAACAAAATTTCAAACACACTGATAAAGTATTTATCTAGTCGAATGTTATATGCGTGTATGTAGTGCCAAAAGTTGCTATCGAAAATGATACTTGAGATACAGAGTGGAAGCTCCCAGTGATGTTTTATCAGGAGACGTTGATTTTACTTGTTCATTATGGATGTTCTGCATCGGTTTCATAATGAATTTATGCGCGAGCGTGTTCTTCGACAAAAATTCCACGGATCCGATCTCGACTCTCGAACGCGTGTTTCGCACCTTGATCTAAATACTTGCGACATTGTCTAGCGGCGGCGTTGTACCGTCCGTTTTGTACTAACTACATTTATTTAGTTACGATTCATTGCATTGGGTTCACTGCAACCAAGTTTGGAAATGTTCACCGCCTTTGACTTCGTCGTACTTAACAAAAACAATTAAATAAGAAATTATTTTTATCTACATTTTCATACTAAAGTCAACAGCAATAACGCAATATAGAATTCTTAGAACTCGGCATTCATTACTGCATTGACTTTAAGGCATACCTTTACTTTTTTACTTTCGAATTTGTAACGTAACAAGTTTAAAATATATTGTTTGTCATCCTTTTAGTGAAATCGAGTAATTGTCATTGTTCCCAAAAAAGAATTTGGCGAACCTTTTGTTCCTTTACAACATTTCGAAAGAAACTATTGCATGTATTCAGTAATATAACATTAACATTTTTTCTGTTTATTTAATGCCGTATCAAAAGGCTACGCGGACAATATACATTACGCAAGGTGTGTTCACGTGATCGGCGGCTGTATTGGTAGCGAGTATAGGTGTATAATGTATAGGTTTATCGACAACTCCTATATAGCGTTGGGTAACCGACAACGTTGGAAAGAGCTTCGTTACGTAGAGGTTTCCATACAGCCTCGCGACGTAAGGCCGTGGCTGCAGTCACGTCGCCGGTGAGAGGCGCCCCTCCTCTGGCGGAAGGTCGCGAGCATGCCGCGAAGGAGAATGGCTCCATAATGAATCCTTGCTGTAACACACCTGAACACTAAAACCTCTTACGATGTAGTTTTATATATTGTTTCGACATTCAAATTCTGTAGTGTTTGCTGTATTATACTTTCCAAATTACGCAACCCAGGCGCTTCACGTTTGGTTTGCGTAAAAGTATGTGACACTTGTGTGTTTCGAATTAAAATTTAAAATTGACGTGTATAAACGTTATCACGGTTTGATGTTGATAACAATTTGTATGTAAAACTAGCTTTATAGTAATCTTATCAGCGACCACGCAAAAAATAATTTACATAATTGTTGATTACCTATATTCTATTATGGTAAAGTCCAAGTATACGAACAGAAATATTTTTATGCGCGTAAAGATCAGGTGCCCGACAGAAATTGCATCGTTTATAATTAACTCGGTTACCAGTGTAACATTCCACAGTTCAAACTGTAATCGAATGGGGAATCGTAAATGCTAGATATTCTAATTCGAGTTGTTTAAATAAGACTTTACTTCGTTCGGCGAGCGAGTTGCGACCAAAGAATTGGAAACTTCTCGGTTTACAATGACAACAATGCGCGCGACTTGAATACAATTTTTCACATACACTTGTATATAATTAAATGAATCGGCGTTACCTCACCACTGCCAACGATTGCGACAAGACGGGCGTATCGTCCATTAGAAAGTCAGCGAATATGCAAATAGTATCGTAGAAACCTCACGAATAACTGGCCACTCACTTCGCCTTAAAATGTGTCTGCGATGAAAGTGACGACTACCGTTAGTAATTTGTGTTAGAACAATTTCTTTTACATTGCTAAATTTGTTGTTTTATACATATCTACGCGTAGTATGTTAGTTTCCGCTATTGAAAAGTATACATAAAAGGACGGAAAATGAATATGTCAGTCTTTCAGTTCATCGTGTTTATCGTTGCGATGGATACTTGAGCGCTTAACATTCAGTTTGTTTATTTATAAGTACTATCCGTTTCTCACGATTGTTCACTACGCTCTGATTTTAGTGGCATATATTTTCGAATTGTGACTCAGATTTCGTTTTCACTTCGTTTTCTTGGTTGCATGAGATATGAATATTTACTAATTATTTTGTTATGTATATACTAGCACAATAAAACCACTTATCAGCACATGTTATGTTAATATTTTCTTGATTTTGTTATTATGCTATAAATTTTAAATATTGTATTTAAACGGCCCAGTACAATTAACAGTGAATAGATATTTTTAAAATAAAAAGTGTTGTATAGAAACACTCATAAATATATTGTTAACAGCTGCAGTGACATCTGAATTCGCATACGGGTATTTAATATAATTAGATCATGTAGTTGCCATGCTCCAAGGTTATGTCCCTAATGCATAATATTATAAGAAAGTTTATCGATTTATGTACTATTAGTTTCGTATTAACATTGGAAAGTTATTGTGACTTTGCAGACTTGAATGAAGAAAAACAAGGTTTTTTCCCCCATTCTAAGAACTCTATTGACCGTATCCGTGTCGACATAATTATTTACCGACTTCTTGTTTTGTCCCTATTTGTTGCATTTTCTATTGATTTTCGAAGTAGAACAGGCAAATTCTGTTAAATTAAATGATAATAACACATAGATAATGCGTAAACTAATAAAACAACGTGCCGGTAAGCAATTAATACCGAGTCGATCACAACCCGCCTGCGTGGATTTCCCACTACGAAACATGTTGAAGAGAACTATTTATTATCGTTCACTTCTGACGTGCGCCAGCATTGGAACAAGGCGTAATCAAGGCAGTGGACATCGTATTAAAGTTGAATTTGCATCGTGCGACCCGTGCCACCTCCACGACATTACGTCAATAAGATACAACACGTTAACTGGCCGAGTTGGGGCGCACGTCTGCCTGTTTTGCGTCCGGGTTTGTCCCCCGGAATGTATTATAACATATTTCTCGAAATGTTACCTCGCCTACGAAACGGAACTTTTGTTATACGCGCGTCGCGTGCTGGGTAAACCAATTTAGCGCCGAGGTAATAACGCGAGCCTAAGACGCAGATATTTTGTACCTATATCTCTCGGTCGAATGAACCGAACCGGTTGCGGCGGCCTCTCACTTCGCAACTCCGTGTACCGCTCGCCGCTTGCTGTGAAATTAGGTAACCAACAAAAGCCACGGTCGCTGCGCACGACGGGCGATACAATAAAGAAATCCTTCATTCGAAATATTGCGATTGCGCCTACAAACAGTATCTACGCGAATAAAATGACGTGTTATTATATCTGAATCACACGTGACTATCAATCCTATCTTTGTCGAATTGGTGAGGTAAACGAGCCGTCAAATAAAAAACCTCCGAGCGACGGCATTCGACCAGCGCCTTGAAAAACAGATGATGAATTTCCTCATATTTTCCGGTTCGGTCGAGGTACACAGTAAAACGACCTTCTCTAGAAGACAAACAATGAAACTAACGACCTTGACATGATACAATCTGCAACTGATGCATTGCACTCATTACCTACAAATAGATGTCCAATCATTTCTATTATACCTACATTATTGAAAATTCTTAAAACTAACAAGACAATTATGAATAAAACAATGGAGGATGAAGCTTATGAACACGCAAATGTAGCGGGCGAGACGGCTGTTCACCGAATGCCGAAGTATTCCATCGCGACGCGCTCTTTATATCGGCGGGTGTTAGGTACCGCAGAGAAAGCCGCGCCCCGCGCTCCCCCGCGATGCCTTCGCACTCGGTTCGTAGCGGGTTTTTTCCTCATCAGCTCTATAATTGTGTATAGTATATCTCACCTTGGGTTCATCAGTCGCGACATACGTTCCGACAAACGTCACAACACAATTCGACGAAGAGGTGCATTTTTAAGACTCTGAATAACCGTTCTGTTCTAATACAAAAGTAATGTACAACAAAACTAATGTAAAACCAACAACATTATTGGGTAGGTGTTGCGTTATGTGGATAAGCGCAATTACAGTTCCAATCTGTGCGTGCTTTTGATGTCAACGATCACGATTTGTCCACTGTCAGGCGTTAAATGACCTTAAATAGCATTGGGTCATATATTTTTGAAGCGATTTTATTTTCGAATGTATCATATTACTCCTTCTGCACGATTTTACATGTTCGGTTGCGCAATCTGCTACCTGTAGTGGTGGTTAACGCGTTAGCGGCGGGAGCCGGGTTATTGCTCCACCAGTGTCCGGATCGTAGCGCACTTTTTAATAGGTTAATTGCCTGGCATTGTGGTGCTGGCACACATCAGCCGCGACCTTAAAGCGGCTCGGGGCCACGCATGTCCGACGCGTCACCAAACGACGCGTCGTGTCGCCCGCCTGGACACTCCGCCTCGCTGATTTGTGAACGACACCAAAATGATCCACGAATGCAGATATACACGTACAAAAACATATATATAAATATATATATATATAGGCAAGATTGAAGCTATCCTGAAAAAATAGTCTGGAATAATGTCGCTCTGCATTCAAAACAACTTGAACTAGATTTTTGCTAACACTAATTGTCGTCAACATGAAACTCAATCTGTATTTTTATAGAGATGTCCTATTACAACTTTCTATTGATATAACAATTAGCATTAGTTTAGTGGTTACAAAAAAAAACTAGCTCAATATATTTGTGTCGGCCTCGGTGCTAACAGTTTTTCCACTATAAACATGGAACACTTATCTGTACGTATGCGAATGTAACAGTAATAGATAATAGAATATCACACGTCGTCGTATAATTGTCTTCGTTGTAAATACAGATGAGATATTTTGCAAGACTTAGTCTAATTTCTAGTTTAAATAGAGCTAAAGACACTTTGTGATTTTTTTTAATAGAATTAGTGCATCTATATTTAGTAACTGTAACTAAATCGATACAGCGATACTGTTTTAAACAGATCTGTTCGGTTTGTGTCTGTTACTTTTGGCGTAATACCACTATACGGAAGTTTTGTGTGTGCTCTCATAAATAAAATGATTAAAAATCGCGTGTGCACGACTATACGATGGTGAAACGGTACGATGCGTTCAGCATTTACTTGCGGGCGCGACGTTGCCATTCCAGGCGATGAAAGTCGTTGTTCATCATTGTACTGCTACCGTCACTTGAACGCACACATGCAGCAAATCGCATCGTCCATTAATGATAAATAATCTTCGCGTTTCCTTATTTGGACATTGCGTTCGCCACTCACGTGGGAAAACTGATTCTATGCACGACAGGTGCTGTGACAACTCACTTCCTGCCAAGAATTATCATGTCACTGGACCAACCTCACTACGGTACGATACTCGTATATGCATCCCATCTTCACGTGGATCCAATTACTAATACGCTCGACACGTGCGAATTGGTCTGACTCATAAATCGTTCCCAGCCTACATACGAAAAATGTCATAAACGCTGTAACCGTATGTTTTACCTGACAGTGTCTTGCGTCATAGTTGATGGAGCTATAAATTGTCTTTAATACCATTACATATTTTAGATAAAAGTATCTACCGCATACCTACTTTATTAAATAACTAATTCGTGTAACAACGTGATGTTGGAACGTACCTCGTCGGTTACGTAGAGCCAGTTTCTTGAAATAAACTTTCAATATCTGTGATCAATGAGTATGAAAAGCAATGGAAATTTGATATTGTTTTCATACAAACTATGCATATGTGTAAGTAAATGCATATGTGTGTTTAGTATAATAATATTTTATTGCATCCATAAACTTGTCATATGGACGCGATAGTGCTGATATTCATAATAATGATATAGTAAATAAATTTATAATGTCGATAAGAACTGAGCATATGATTATGTTGAATGACGTTTTATAAATTAAGCAGTAGCACACTCAGAACTCAATTAATGCTGTACGTGAATAAAATTAATTAAACAATAGATAAAATATAGTTATTCTCTTTCATTTTTGTGAACGTTTAACGTATATAGTATACGATGTGAACAATTCACATTCACATATACGTGCCAGCAATTATATAATTACATCTTATTTTTCTATATAAGCAACAAAGATTTAGACATTTTTTCACATACTTGATAGTAATGTATTTATTTTCGTTGATTTTCAGAAAATCTCGATTCCGGCTCCAAGCAGTGGAAATGGATCTTCGGGCGAATCCACATTTCACTTCAGCATCAATAGCAATTTTGAAATGGAGGGTCCAACGGTAAATTAATATTTATTATTATTTTACTCAATATAGTAATATATGTTTATATAATTTTGTGTAAAATTAAAAAAAAGCGAATGTCTCTATGAAAGCTTTCGGTACATTTAATCTACTTTTATTATTTATTTATGTTATCGCTTATCATTTAATAAATAATTATGTAAGGTTAAATTAATAAGAAATAATAAGACCAATAAAATGCAAGTTTGTCTATAAGTTAGTGTCGTTGTGTACTTGTTTTGTGTCCCTACACTACAGGGAACGCTAATGTGGAAGAGTGCAAAAGATATTTTTTGCTATCCATAGAAACTATTTGAAAAATAAAATTTGTGTTGCTTACGCATATATGAGTTATGAAATTTCCGAGTTATCGGAAAATACCCAAAATAATAATATAAAGCCATAAAGTTTATAGTTCTCTTGTTGTCCTTGTGCAGTATTAATTATTATAATTCGTAATCCAATAGGTGCTACTGGTCCCGATAACCGGCATATCACTAATATTTGGTAAATAATCCTCATCGCTAATTATATTATTAAATATAAAGATAAAAATTCGAGTCTTTGCTTACATAAAACTCTTCTAGATGAACAACAACCGATAACGAGTCTCGGAGAATTAAATAAAGGTGTCCGATATGAACGTTGCAATGTGTGATAATAGTATCACTGTTATTTACAAAGTTCTGATACCTTCACAGCTATAAACACGCAGAACAAATTCATATTCATATTTGAATTTAATGCATAAAATTAGGTTATTATAATTTTTTTATGCAACATTGCCGTAAGATAAATTTTATTTGCACCAATGACACTTACTAAACGTTGGAATTATGTATGTACACATGCTTAAAATTTATTCGGTGTCTGTCCAGCTTTCCTTTTTCCCAGATTCAAATAACGTAAAAATTTAAAACGGACTATGCCCCTGCTGAAACCGAGCGGAGATCCCTGAGCAGTAATGGAACGGCAATACATTAGAAAACATGATGATGATCGCTTTATTTTTTATTGAATGGCGTACTAAGGCATAGTTAAGCAATCTTAACCTCCGCTATCCTCATCTTAAAGTTTTATAAATCTTTTCGGGTCCAAAAGTTACTGTATGTACTGTATGAATGAAATCCATAAACATAGCATTTTTGTTTTGCAAACCCAATAATATTGTTTAGTATCAGTTGCGGCGATACGATAACGTACGCTCAATATGGTCTTGTGGGTCGCGGAGCGGTTGCTGCCATAAGTCGTAGCCTACGAATTTGTCAAAGTGCTTATGTATGGATTCCTCCACAAACCGCGCCCTGAATATTTTCATTATAAATTAATGGAGTTCGGTTTAAATCTAGATTGTCTTGCCGATATTCGCATGGAAAATGCGATTAACATTTTTTTGCGTTTTCTACAAGACAAATATGTAACACAGAAACGATATAATAAAAATTTGCTCGCCCTTATTTAGTATAACATAACGCAAATATAGATAAGTTTCATGGCAAAGATTGCAAAGTTGCTACAAGTTGTTCCCATTTAGGTCATCTGCAAGAGTTGATTAAAGTAAAAACCACGCAACAAGCTACTGTATTATCAAACGGATTTAATTATACACAAGAAAATGCAGTTTACGTTTATAAATATTTATTAGCTATTAGTTACATATGTAGAACATCTGATAGATATGTTATTATACAAGGTTGAAAAAAATAAAGTTCACTTAAATTCGTATTCCAATATATCTTATTATAATAATCAAATGTACACTAAATAATGTTTTTGATTATTATTATTTACCATTACTTGAAAATGATTACTTGTTTTTTTTTAATCATCTTTTCGACTGGACAAAACTGTTTCCCCAAACCTTGTGCATTTAAAATAAATAATTAGCGATGGGGCAGATACAAGAGGCACCATCACCTGTTGACATTTGCAACACCAACGTGGTTTAAAGCCAGCCAGTTTTAAAGCAGAATATCTTTTTAAGATGTGCTAATATTCTGCTTTAACTCGTGCTACAGTATTCTAATGGCAATTCGATACAAAATATCTCAAAGTCTCTAATGATGTATGCACATTTGGTTGCAGGGTTCGTTGGAGTGCGTCAGGAGCGGCGGCGCAAAGCGGCTGGAGTCGTGCGGGCCGCTGCCTCGGCGGATGCGGGTGCAGGCCAACGACGACTCGTACGAGGCCACCAAGGACCGCATGGCGAGGACCGTCGCCGCGGAACAGAGCAAATGGTTACATTTTTGAACGCTATATTAGACACTAAGATTTAGTGGGTGCCCCTGCAGATAATTTTAGAAACCAGCATGTGTAGGCAACATGGTAAATATACGACCAGCTGATAATCTACAATATTGTGAAAAGACAGTTTGGCAATGTAAGCTTCGAAGATGAAGAAGACATATGAGCAAGTTTTGAAGCACGGATTTTCTAAGATAGTTTGTATCAAACTCTATAATTATTCTCCATTCTCAATTTCTAATCCAAAGCCTTAATGATCTGAATATAGCCTGAATTCAAGTTTAAGATTTAAAATTATAACTTTATTTGTCAAAAATACATATTATACTTGACCTTATTCTGTACATTTAACTTTCAGTACTCGCGTGATAAAACCTAACCAGACAGACATTGGGAGGCGCGTGAAAGTACGCTCGTCACACCCCATGTACTCTACCGGGCCCGCCGCGGCTCAGATTGAGCGAGCGGAACGGCCCGAGCGACCTGAGAGGCAAGAACGGCCCGAACGGCCAGAACGGCCCGAGAGGCAAGAACGGCCCGAGAGGCAAGAACGGCCCGAGCGGCCAGAACGGCCAGAGAGGCCCGAGAGGCCAGACCGAGCGGAGAGAACAGCGGTAGTCCCGCCCGTAATCCGTCCGCAAAACCCTCAGCCGGCACACCAGCCACACCCCCAGCAGCAACAACCACCACAGCACCCCAGCCAGCCTCAACGGCCACCCCCCAATCCAGATCTTAGCAGGCGACCTTTAAAGTGAGTACAACATAACTATTAACTTTCCTACAAAACCTGATACTATTTGCGTTTACTAAAATGTTCCTTTTTATTCTAGTTCGGCATCACTACAATACTACTGTGGTAGTGTCTGAGTGAAAAAAAATTGTAAAAAATATGTTCAGTTTCATTAACACTCCTTTTTCATGAATTAAAGTATTAGAATAATTCATTACATTACATACCTACCTGCCTATTGGCCTTACTTTGGATAAATGAAGAAAACACCAAATTATAAAATTTACCAAAAATCTATTGCCAAAACACGTGATTCTAATGACGTTTTGGTATTTTTCCTTTTTAGCTCTATCTTGTAGTAACCAAACAGTTTTTACGTGTAGATATTTGTTCATAAGTCGTCAAAAGTTTTGAAATAATATAAAATTTACTTACTGACTTTATCCTTTTTCAATTATATTTTAAACGTATTTTGTTATGCTCTATACCAATGTGTGACTCAGTAACTCATACGTGATTTATTTCTATTTTGTAACATTCGACGTTACTAAGTACGTATACCAAACGTTTGAGAAATGATAATTTCATTGTATCGTTATCATTTCCTAACCGACACGATAAAATACTATTAAGGAAGTGTGGTTTCGATGCGTGAATTGTACTTACATAAAAAATACTTTTGTTCTCAAATAAAAGATATTGAATGAAATAATATTATTTAGAATCGTCAAATGTATAACTGCCACATAGGTATATATTATGCGTGAAACGATCTACTTTCCATTATTGGTTTTGTAATACAAAACCTTACTTTACATGGTGATTAGTTCTTATGACGCCTGAGTCATAAGCAACCAAGGTTGTGCAAAAATTATTGTTAAATGAAAACAAGTCTCAAGGTGATATGCCCGTTGGTACTCGTGATTTGTTTGCCCCGTTATTCGTGTTTCTTGACAGTTTCTTGTCAATTTGCAATACAAAGTGTAGCGTAACACTTGCACTTCATCTTACTCAAGTGCAACGCACTTGATTTTTGTGAATCTGCATATTTTATACAAGCGATAAGATTATTCAAAGCAATATTATGTCCAATAGCATGAAATTCGGTTGTCCATGAATTTTTGTAGTCACATTTAATATGTATGTGTATAAATTGAACCTGACAATTCTCTAAAACGTTCTCAAAGAGTTTATCGAATCGTACAGAATTCAAAATGCGAAAGGGGTTGATTGTTGCATTTTTAGATGAGCTCTGTGCCTAACAGGAATAACATCGAGGTTGTTTGTTTGCATTTAATAGATAGATATAGAAAATGAAATATATATATATATTTCATTTTCTATCAGACTCGTTCTTAAACACGTTACACTAGCTTAATACTGTTAATTCTCTTAGACTAATAGCATTTTATTTCCTCTATTCCAGAGAAAGACTTATACAATTGTTAGCACTGAAACCTTTCAAGAAGCCGGAACTGTACGCGAGACTCAACAGTGGTAAGCTTCGTTCCAATGCGTTTTCTTGGCGATCGAAAAACACAACTTGATTAAATTATCGCGTTGGATTTTGCAGAAGGCATCAAGGAGAAGGATCGTAGTATGGTGAACAAGATATTGCCAGAGATTGGCAAGCTCAAGGACAACTGTTACCACTTACATAGGCACGTATGGAATGACGTCAATGAAGACTGGCCTTTCTATACGGAGGAGGAGAAACGTATGCTCAAGAGGTAATGTATATTTTCGTCATCAGTACGTCGGTTTTTGCTATCAATAATAATTATGTCGCAAGTGTAACCACTAAACGATAAGAGTGAAGATATATCAATGTGTGTGTATTCATTATCAAATGAGTTTTATTGTTTTCGAAATGTTACTAGAAAAGTCCATTGTGCAAATAATAAGTGCACATTTTGTAATAATTAATTATTTCAAATATGATAAAAAAATTAAAAGCGAAAAAGGAAAAATTATAAGGAAACAAACTATATTTGTTGACTCACAGTTGGGACTAGCATTGCAGGTCAGCTCTTAAATCTTTTCAGATTAGAATTACAAACGCCAAGTGTTCGTAGTGTTAACTACTTCTAAACATTCAACAGTCTGCACATTATAAGTAATGATTATATTATATCACTAGTACAATACAATACAAAACATTTTTATTGTACACCAAAAACAAACGTGTAAAATACATGTAATGTAAGGTACAACAGTCTGTTTTATGACTAAAATAGTGTTCTCTTCCAGACAATCTAAGAGTGGTTGGTAACATCTCAAATGTAAGAGCGGCTAGGTTGTACACAATTATAACATAGTGACTTAGTAATAATATTAGTATGTCAGCAATAGTGATGCTAAAGTAGTTAGGGGATAGAAGCAAAGGGAAGATGAAATATAGAGACAAAGGAAACACAATGCAAGAGAATAAATATAAAACATGTTTACTATTTCGCTTGCATTTTGAAAGAATCCAATGACTGTGCACGACGGATTACAAACAGTAAGGAATTCCATAAGTGCACAGCCACTGAAGTAAAGGATTTAACGTAGAAGGATGAAGAACAAGAAGTAGTTAAAAGGGAAAGATTTTTGTTAGAGAGAAGTAAGGAAGGGTGGGTTGTAAGTAAGTATTGAAATTTCTCTTCTTGGAACTTTGGACTGTTTGAGTTACATAAGACACAGTACAAATCAGAAGGAATATGAGTATTCCGACGAAGGCTAATTGTGAGCCACTTGAGTTTCATACAATACTCAGAGACGTGATCATATTTACGTATTCCAAATATGAATCTAATGAATACATATATACGTAATCTAAAGTGTATCTAAGACACCGACAGACAAAATCGTCAAAGCCGTTGACGCCGTTGTACGGCCATAAGCCACTTCGTAATTAAGCTATAAGCGACCTTCGTTCTCTCGTGTTCCGAAGACACTATTTTATCATATTTAAACTGTGTCAGTTTTAAGTCACACAAGCTTAGTATTGGCAATATTAACGTCACTATAAATTCTATATTGTAAATAATAATTGTGTCAGTTTAAAATGCAACATCACTAGCGGACTTGAAACATTAAAACCAGTATTTGCCTCGGAGCCGCCAGCTATATGAATTACTAAATTGAGCTACAGACCAACGATTTTCTTTCTCTCATTCAATCTCAATATTCAAACTGTTTTAAATCTGAATTGCACACAGTAATCTAATTTAATTTCAAATTCACAAAGTC
>MOOZ01000782.1:693663-703820 GCA_002930495.1 Cecropterus lyciades
GACGCGCCACGTGACGCCATGTCGTGCCACGCCGAACCACGTCGTGCTATGGGACGCTACAAGGCGCCACGTCGTGCTACGAGACACCACGTTGCACCACAAGACGCCACTATGCGTCGCGTAGTGCCACGCCGCGCAACAAGGCGCCTTACGGTGTCACGTCGAGCCACGATGCGCTACAAGTGACGACAGGCCGAACTCTCGAGTGCAAGCCAAATTGCAGTATTGTAAAAGTGTACTCGTGTTCTAACGCCCCTAGCTGTAAGGTTTTCCTACGGACTTATTGCGAGATGCGTGATGGTAGCTGCACATCTAATGATATATTTATGCAAGTTTAACACTCGACGTTTGCGTTCAGTACATCATATGTAACTGAATTACTCAAATTATAAATTAAAAAAAATCTAATTATTGAAAAATAGCAACAACATCATTTCATTGACATGACACGGACGTAATATACGTCTAATCAAGTAAACCGAGTATCAAACTCGTAAAACGTGAGCTTCATTTAGATTTGTGCAGACCATGTTGGTCTGCACAAATCATCAAATTAGCACATTTTTTCCGGGAATTTTAACTGCAGATCCGTAAAAGTAAACTTTCATAGTTATAACTGTTTACAGTTGGATGTGTGCCTACCGTCGCCGATCGCACTTGCGCCTCGAGCGAACCCGACGGCGATGCGCGCGTTCGACGGTTGTTTTATAGAGTAAATATTTTATGTTTCATTGTTCTTCCATTAATTTAAACTATCAAAGGAGATTTATTTGAAGATGACGATGAGACGCCGCGCGAGGAAGCGACTTCTTCGCCGTTTACCGGATATGAGGGCCCACGTAAAAATTAAGAAAACGTTTTTATAAACCTAGCTAAATATTATTATGGATATCGCATATTTTTTCAAACTTTAACGCTCGTTATCGTTACCGGCTCGCGTCTTTCGTCCTTCCGCTGTTGTTTTTCTCATAGAAAGAAATATATATATTTTCTACACGGTGTGATTGCGGCGGTGGGACGAAAGTCGGGTCGTTGCATACGCTTTCGAACACGAATATGGGACTTACCTATAATAGATTACATGTAAACGTTTGCCTTAATAGCTGATAATTAAATAATCAACAAAATTTAGTTTTTATAGCGATAACGTAAGGAGTTAATTCTGTTTGTTTTAATGTGACTTAGAGTTTTATTAGACCGATATTTTTGTTCGAAAGTATAAAATGTTATTTGCTCTTGTTACTCGTTAATAGTGCGTGACAATTGCAGGCAACGTTGACGTCATTCTTATAGATAACTTTTATATCTCATTGGTTTTCGAAATGTAAATAATAAATACTTATATATATTTAATATCAAATAAGTACATAATAGTCCAATAGTAGAGTATTTGTTCGTCCACATTTTATTCCACTCAAAGAATATTGCCGTCTCTAAAAATATAATTGTCCAATCGAATACCGCTTCAACTGTTTGCCGCCATTTTTTAATTATTATTAATCCATGATGTCTCGATGTGTACATATTTATTTCGACATCAACTTACGGATGGATCTATTCTAAATTGCTGCAATTCTAAATGTCAATTTAAAGAATTTCCCGTTAAGAACAAACTTATTTAAAACTCCTTGTTATTTATATACTATTTATGCAATGTCGTCCCTTTGCTTCTAAACAATCCATCCAATGAGTGTCGGACGGTCATTAAGTATGTCTTGCCCAGCTTGCATGTTGTATATAGTATCATTATAAAAAGGTTTATCGCGTTCTTGTTAAATTTTACTATGGGTAGTGTAATATTTTCAATAATATTTTTTTTCTTTTTTATATAAATAATATAATAATTACATTTATATAAATGAAATACATCATCATAATTATTATATTTGTTTCGTAGCGCGGCGCCGTCGTGTCGTTGCCGTGAACAGAACTTGTATATAATGCGATGGCTTTAAACATCTAATATATTTAAAAACAAAATCACTCATGAATGTCACAAAGTAAAGTCACCACCAGAGATTGACGATAAACGTTGCGTAGTGTTAGAGGAACTCGCCGCGGTGACACGACGGCGCCGCAAAGTAATTTGCCAAAATTATAAAATACATTTTTTTTTGTATAATTAATTAGTTTTTAATTGCTACGTCTCATGAACGTCTCGAAAGTTAGCAACAACCGGCCAGTGTTGAAACATCCACTAGAAGTAAGAGAATATTCTGGTCCTCTTCGGAATAACCCTCCAGATCACAATAAAATCGTAGTTTAATTTAGTCTGCATTGAGGCCATGCGACTCAACGGGAGCAGTGCATTCCTTTACTTAAAGATTTGTATAAGATCACTTAAAGTATTCGCTTCCTGTCCCCGGCCCAGTGTACAGAAAGCCGTCTTTGCGTATTTTGTCCTAAAACTAACGTCCATATTTTGAAAATGATTTAGTATTAAGTAACTCTGATTTTGAACACTGAAAAAATTAATGTAATTTTGTGCAAGTCTATAAATTATTTAATACGAATGCGTTCTCCATTTTCTATTACTTTGATACACTCAAATTGTGACGTGCTATAAATTTATATTAAATTCAGNNAACAGTTCCCGTTTAATATATTTTGCATGTAACGAATTAACTTAAATATTTTTGAAACATAACATCGAAATGGCAGCCAATTAAAAAAATCTCTAAGTTATTATTGTAGTCTTCAAATATGTTACTGTTTATTACATCGCGGCCAATATAGTTGTCGCAAGAGTATTTGCAACAAAGATAACTACGTCCTCGTGAACTTGTTTCAACTCCATGTATATATCCAATGATTTGTTACGAAATGTATATAAAAATATATATGTATAAATTAATGAATAAATAATATAATGGGAACATTTATTAGGTTTACGAAACCTTGTTGATGAATGAATATCTTGTTATTTCTATTAGTTTTTGTCAATTAATGTCAAAGCGGCGTTGCTTATTTGTTTTCTTACTGAAATGGTCAATTGTTTTCTCAATGTACAGGAGTAAGTACATGTGTTTCGTCACTTGTGTCACTTCTCACGGTCAATTCATACACAAGTGCCTATTGTTTGCTCACACATTTGTTATGGTTTTATCACTTTTACTCATTATAATGCTCAATATTACGGTCATGATATTAGATGATTGAAATTTTTGCTTTCAAATTTAATTTATATACTTATTTATTTTGTCATCATCGTAATGGTAATCAAAATTTTTATTATGCCCGAGGAGTTCCTGAAGTTCTTATGTTTAATGCAAGTAACTTTTGTCGTTTTAATATTTCATTGGGTGCCTCAATATATGTACATAGTTGTCATCTACTATTTTATTTTAAAATCAATCTATTATCATTAAATAAAATGAGCACGTACTAGAAATGTTACTTATTCAGATTATGAAAATGAGAAATATTTGGATTCGTTCTCTCCTTTTAACTAAATCATAAACACAGTTTTTATATCAGAACTTCAGAGGACTCGTAAATACTTAAGTGCTTGTATTCGGTATGCAAACTTTTTTCGTTTTTGTCGTTTTGCTTGCCCCCACTCTCACGCAACAGTGTTTGAAAAAAAAATCAACCAACATCACAAATTTTATTTCGTTTAAAGTTAGATGGTCATTATTCAATTTGATTAGAACAAACCGTTAAAATGTTATTGTTACCAGTAGTTTAAGTACTATCAAATGTTTTATTGTAATATCTAATAACTAATAGCTATTGAATACTACGAATTATTATGAATGAATTTGTTTACGTGAGGTGGTATTGATTACTAATGTTATTATTCTCCGTGGAACTTGTTAATTTATTGACACGAATGTGGTCAAGAAAGCATTCCATTTGACAAAATCATTTTTATATTCATTTATTGATGCACGCGGCTGTGGATTTTGGTTACTATATTTGTATGTAACTATTGTAAAGTTGTTAACTGTTTAGAATTCTAATACAAACGCTCGTGCATCAATACTGAGGAACCAAAATATACCTAGTAAACATTTTCCTGAAACGATAATTGCCCCCTATTACTTCATAATTCAGTAATATACTGTAGCAAAGGGAGTAATATTATATCAAACGTTTCCCGTTTGTTACCGATTAAATTATAAAGAGGTTGAGCAGAAATATTTGTATTTTGTCATGTTTATACGAATGATAATATCTCAATGAAATATCATAGTCCATTGTACAGTGTAGGCGATATATAGTATCTAGTAACGTCATCTTTTTCTTAAATCCTAGTTAGTGATAAATTAGGTGTACTAATTTCACATTTGTATTGTTTTTATTTTTCAGCACGACGAAAACGCCACACCATGTTCCATATTGTTATGTTTGCCAAATTATTTTATCGTTATGTAGTCTTCGAGGTCAGATAGATAGGTTGTGTTAACCCCATGTATAATCGTAACAATGAATTTTGGCCTATTTCATTTACGTACGCTCACATCGTATACCGTTTAAGGCGCATCATGGTGTGGCGTTTTCGTCGCGTTCAACTTAATATGTTATACTTAACATAGCTGATATTATAGCGGCTTAAGGCGGGCGTACATGAACATCCTTACCTTACAATATGTTAGGATTAGATATTTGAGTTTGCGTATCCTGATCAAACGTAATTGTAAATGAACTGTACAGAGTATACAGAGCGGAATACCGGAGGAGCCGCGCCGCCGGCGAGCTGGGAGACTGTCGATTTACCGAACAATTTAAATACTATGTATTACGTCAATGTAAATAGAGTACGAATTAGACATTTAGACACGTTAAGAGATGTAATCGTAGTGTTTTATTTTTTTTTAAACTGCTAATGAGATGTATAGTACGGGCACGTAAAAGAATTCATATGTGTACCCGTCGAGTGTCGGTACGGATCGGGCGGCCGGCGGCGGCCGCGATAGAACGATGCTGCGATATTCCTTGTGCCCCTCAAAATATCAGTGCATTAATATATGAGTCAAGATGTATAGAAGATGCGGTAGTGTTATTGTGTATAGATGTGTTTATACTAGCTCGAGTCAGGCGGAAGAGACCGATACTTGCCACCGGTTCGAGCGAACGACGACAAGCTATGAATCCTGACATCGGCTCACGTTAATTAGCTTTTAAATATTTCATCAAAATATAAAATACACAAAAAAAATGGATATAAATTTCTCGACCAAGTGCTGGTTGTTTTTAAATTATTAAAATGTAAAAAAAAATAGATTATAAACAAAGTATAGGTACAATTTATGAATTATACTTTTCTTTTCGGCATTTCATGTATATCAGTGGAAGGACTTAGCTTTTTCTACTCAGAAATCAACTTTTTATTTACTCAGTTCTTTAAGTTAAGAACATTCGCTGATCACACTCGTGCCGAATGTTCTTTTTATATATTTTTTTGATTTCTTATGCTCATGTCCTTTTCCATTGCTTATTTTTTGTTTCGCTGTCTAAATGTATAATATGGTTTTGTTAAGGCAGGGTAATGCAGACATGAGAAGAGGTACTTTTTTATTTTTGATTAGATAATGATTTGTTTGAATGTTTAAATTGAGTTGATTTAATCCATTCAATGGAAGTTGTATTGTTATGGAAGACGCAAGAGGTTGTTGTTTTTTTTTTTAAATTAAGACATTGAATTTGGATATTTAATGAGGCAGCTTTTAGTTAATTGCAATTGTCAAGTTACCACAGAAACAATAGTCAAGAGTTAGCTCTCTTTGGCGTTACCCTCCTGTGTTCAGCGAGCAACCAGAAAGCGCGAAGTCAGTATTACATCACGCAATCCGCATGTGCTGAAGGGAGGTTGTGAGGAGTATTGTTATAAAAGGTACCTATTCAAAATCTGGAAAACAGACTAACTTGTCCTCTTGTCTGATAGTGTTGCTGCAATATGCATTTATGCCATCTTCATTTTAATTTGAATTATGGGATCAGTGCCAAACTTTCTCTTTCTTGTTTAGCTCAAAACGATGCAATTGTTAGCATGCTTGAAGAAAAAGCCGAGTTATTTGTTTAGTTAGTCTGCCATTTTGTGAATATTTTGTTTTGATAGTAATATGTAAATCTTTTATAATATATTTGTTTACAATAAATAAACGACAACATTATAAATAAATGAAATTGTATTTTCCATTTAAACTGATGAAAAAAAAATATAAAAAGAATAATATGCAATGAAATTTGTTGTTTTTATTTCGAAGTATTATAGTCGGCTATATTTTCAAAAAGGTGTTCGCTCATAGTTCCCAGTGGTTCTTTATTTTCCACTGCAAAGTAATCAGGAGCAAACACGTTTTGAACGGTAGATTAACATTTACATACATAACCAGTTCCATATTGGTCTATAAAATAACACCGATCACAACCTTGTAAAACAACTTTTCACTCGTTAATTAAGCCGGCATCAGATTGCAAAATCTTGAATCTGGTAAAGAGTAATAAAAGTCAATTATAAATTATTACTGCGCGTAATAATAGTTTGTAGGTAAATTATTTGTACAATAATGTAATAATCAGAAAGTAGAACATTAAACCTATAACCTATTTTCCAATGCAGTAGAATTGGCACTTCTGTGTATCACGTGATACACAGAAGTATTCTTCGCATGTTTAAAAATAAAAATCCACGTTCACATATTACCTTGTCATGGACATCTATTTAGACTTCTGCAAGAAACATCAAAAATAATAAAGGGAAAAGAAGAAAATCATACCAGTATTTAATATAACAGGTCTTTAGTAATAGTGCTGATTTTGCATACAGATGACGGTTGCAGAAGACTTACATTCAAGGTGACCAGATTAGAAAGAATACGGATGTCTATGGGCGGTATCACATACAATCCATTTGGTTAACCAATCAGAAATAGGTAATGTTTTTTAGGCTATTACTCATTATGATAGATGGGGAAGAAAGGTCCTCGAGTGGCGCCCCCCGACCAGGAAGACCTAAAGAAGACAGCGGGGAACCGTTGAATTCAGAAGGCACAGGATCGGTTGGAGTGACGCCGATTAGAGGAGGCCTATGTCCAGCAGTGGACCTCAAATGGCTGATGGATGGATGGATGGATAAGTCAGCATAGACGTACATATAATACTAACCAGACCGAGCACTCGCAGCTAAAAAACTAGCCGACAGAGATAGTATAGGGGCCTCGTGTTCCTTTGTAATAGGGTGACAATAAGATTATTTTATTTATTTATTATAATATTTATACGTATTACTAAACAAACATTACAGATTACTATCCAATTAATTTGTGTAGCCTTTTAATGTACTCTCCTGTCGCTCTGCGTAATACAGAAGTTCAAAAAAATATGTCGACATCTGGATCCGAAATCACCACACCGTTGAGCAAGATAAGGATTGAGTTGTAAAATAAGGTATGTCATCGCGCCTGAATATATTTTAGGAACCTTCAGAGCGATCAATGTCTAGATCTAGAAATAATGGGTTATGTAAAAAAATATTCCACTAACGCCATATTTCGTGGATATTCCAGCGTATTATATCCTAGCATCCCAAGTACAAAGAGACTGGGATAATGCGGATAACCATATTGTCGATGATAAAGCCTTCAAGTAAAATTGTTTTGAAGCTATTCTAACATAAGCTTAACTGCGTTGCTTTCTAGGATGCTTCTAACAAAATAATTATGTGAGATATATTCAAATTGCATCCTACCTCAGCCGTCTATCACATATTATAAAAGCGAAAATAACTGTCTGTTACGCTTTCACGCCTAAGCTACTGAACCAATTTTCATGAAATTTGGTACAGAGTTAATTTGATCTTTGGGAAAGAACATCTAGAAATCTTGATTAGCTAGTTTACTAGAAACACATACGTATTGAAGTTATTTTTAGCTAAAGCTCGAAGGTCCTGAAGAAGCACGCATGAACAACCCCAGGCGATGTTCCACTTGGATAAATATAATTGAGATATATTTTGCCACTTGGTAACCCAAGTGGCAAAATATATCTCTAGCTTGCTCCGGAAGGCACGTTAATGCCATGTCTGTTATTTTATAATGTCAGTCGTTACGCTATATCAGATTTCTAGGAACCTTTTTTTTTGTTTTCGAGGGGGAAACCTTCAAAAGGTACCTGACGCCGTGGGTATGACGCCAGGTTATGTGGAATTTTTACCGCAGTAAAACCCCCCCGATAGCCGTCCTTGGCGCTGCGAAGAAGACTCCGGGATCTCCAAAGGAACGCAACCGGAGTCCTCTGAGCGCGTTGTCCCATCGGGCTCCACCCAGGTGAGCGGCTGGGCCCACCGCACCGTCTGGTCTTTACAATGTGCGACCAAACATACCGCCGTCCTTCTCGGGGTCGTCTGGCTGGACGGTACGAGCTCCCACTCTTGCCGCCCGCAACCCCGAAAATCCCTTTTAGTCGCCTTTTATGACAGGCAGGGGATATCGTAGTCCTAGGAACTTAGAAAAATCTTATATCAGTGTTTAAAACGCTTTCTATACTCATAGCCCCATACTAGAATTTTCTCCTGTGTCGTGGGTGCCCCACCCTCCCATCAAAGGCCTCCCTTCCTTCATTACCACTTACTCAAATGAAAATAAACATTAACGATGGTAAAACTCTGAGAGACAGGGAATGGATTATGAAACTAGTAACATCGTTAAAGTAATAATCCCGACTGCTTCTCCACCCTATTTCCTCTATTTCCAGGCGCCATTTTTAAAAATATTATAGTCTAATATGTCACTCTACAAACTAAGTCGATTCTAATGATATGTCAAACGTCACAATCCGTCAAGCCGCTTGGGCTGTAGCGTGGCAAAGAAATGGACATACATACAAACAAACAAACATTCATACATACGCTTGAAAAATATTACCCTTATCACGCAGTCGGGTAATAAATAATACAAATAGTATCAAGTATATAAATTTTTATTTTTTCATTTAACACAAATTACAAAATCTTTGTCGCATTTTAAGGAGACTAAAATTAATAGAATAGTACAACAGTTATGATCTCACTTGACCACATTTTCTGGTCACCATACTTTTTATATACACCTAATGATGCTTAACAGGGTTACCATATGAAATAAAAATAGGCAAATTAATAATTTATATTTTCTTGTTTATTAAAGAATATACTATAAACAATAAATGCAAATATGTTTTTAATTTATAATTGTTAAAATAACAAAATACAAGTGTTTTAATTACGTTTTTGATAAAGCAATGTTTTTTATCAAAAATATATTTTATGCTGGCAAGATGAAAGAACGAGACACAAGGACCCTTTTATAACTATCCTTGTCGGGTCGGATTAGCCTCTGTTTAAGGAACAACAGAATATAATACTTTGATACGTTGAAATAGAGTTCATTTTCATTTTCGAAAATGCTAATTTTCAGAGTGCTCGGTCCTGTTTATACGCCCATGTTACCCAGGCACATCTATATTCAATAGTAGTCACAGAAGTGTTACTGCGCCTTAGAGAAAAGTAACTGCTTCATAGGAATCACTAAGAACATCTCGTATGAATGCTTAGTCTATTTCTTAAGGGGGTAACCCTTCAAATCAGAACACAACAGCGCCAAACTCTGCCGAGTTCCGTTATATGGCAGAAATCTATGTGGCGGTGGTACCCCGGAGTAGAATTAATGTTCTGCCAATTTCAAATCTTAATAATAAATTATAAGCTAACTAATAAATATCCTTCATGTCATGTGGTATGTCGTTTTAAAAATACATATTGGGGTTTTCATGTAAGTACAACTTGCCAATACAGTTAACAATGATAGAACATGTATATTAAAATAGTAAATTGTTATATATGGACACTATTTTGGTTATTTATTTTCGGTATTTTATAATTATTCTTCAGTAATCTGTGATGTGATTCTAGGTTTAAATTGTCTATGCAATTGTATTATAGGCGTGTGAAAAGGGACCATTAATCGATTCATAGAAAATTGATTTTATTTGGATTTTTGACTTATTCGAAAAGGTAAAAAAGTTTATAAGTATTCAGTTTATATGAGCTTTGTCTCCAGAATATGACAAATATAAAACCATAATTTTAACATCTTAGTATTTTGATGGTTGTGAGATGGTGAACAGAATTTCAAAAAAAGGATATTTGTAGTTATGAAATATTGCTTTGAAATATG
>MOOZ01000782.1:721863-733325 GCA_002930495.1 Cecropterus lyciades
GGTATTGTGATGTAGCATATGACTTTTTTAAACGCTTTCTAGCCACATATGTGTTGCTACCCCTGAGGAAGAAGATGGAGTGCCTTGGAAAAGTATGTCTCCCTTACCACATCCTTCAGAACAGAAGACAACAGCGCATAACATTTCTGTTATAAGGCAGAAATAGGTATGGCGGTGGTGCCTTCGGAATCGAACCACAAATAGTTCTACCAACTTTAAAATTAGTAGTTTTTGCGTGAAAGAGAAAAAAACACACATACATCCTCATAAACTTTCGCTTTTATAACATTAGCAAAATACTAAAAATAATTTCGTAGTCTTTAAATATTCAATCATGTTCTGGTATAAAATACAATTATAATATTTACCGAAAGGTTAGTCATGCAATTCAAACTGTATTATTATCTCGTAGACGTAGGAATAAATGTACCTAATTACAGTTCACCACTACCTATTTTCTAAAAGTGGAAAATACGTACAATTTTTGAGCATATGAATTTATCGGCATTGTATTCACAAACGAAACGACGTGGAAATCTTAATAATCAAACGAAAATTGTGAGATGTTAGATCGATCAACCTTGACCGGATCACGAAGACGTGATAAATACCGGGAGTGCTCTTCCCTTTACCTTTTTGTTGTGTTATTACGTTAATTAACTAGTTCTTCCTTATATATCCAACAACTACTTCAGTTATGAAATGAATTAATTTTCCCACGATGGTTTTTTATAACAGGTATCGCATTAAGATTTTAATTGTCATTCTTAATCTGCTTATATTATCTACCAAATTACCTATGTTATCATACTCATCTCATATATCATCAAACATTCAATTACTTATATGAAATTTACAACAAAAAATACAACGTAATCGTGTTAAATTTAAATAAAGTCTGTGCCACTCAGTCCATTACAAATTAAGAGTTCGAGGTCATTGAATAAATTATTGGTTATTTAATAAAATAGGCGAGATGAAATAAGCTATTTGACTCTGTCGTTTGTGTAGTGACAATATTCTTGAACATTGTTGTGTACAGATTTCCTCTCAGAAATCACTTTATGGTCTGGACGCTAGTCTAGTGCATATTGATAGATTTCACACAAGATATTTACAAGACAAGGAAGAACGAGTATGTATGTTTCTACAGGAGATATACCGACACCTCACCTACTTTTAGCGTAAAGCAGTTTCTGTGTTTCAACGATATGGTATGTTTGCCGGCTCTCTATCATATGAGGTTACTACAATACGTACTCTTCGGGAGTAGCAATGGAAACATATAGAGCACTTATATTAATTACGGCAGTGGCTCACTTACCATCAAATGGGCTGTAAGTTCGTTTGCTACTTCAATTTAATAGAAAAACTATGTGTCATACTGTGCATATTATGTGTTTATCAATAATTAGGGTGTGAGAATATCTTGAAAAGCCCTCGGAAATATTCGTTTACAAAATCTTTATCATAATCATTTACACCTGTCTATATCTATTATATGCTTTTGATTTCGAACAAGACATTTAAAGTGTTGTTTACTTTAATTTTTTTTACATGTCTACATATTTCGTTCTCAATGTAGCCAAAATTGTTGAGACTTTCTCTGAAGAAAATTATATAATTTGTTGCATTGCAGTATATCTACGATTTTTCAATTTGAAATTAGAGATGCTTGCCAAACACTCTTAAGAGGAATTGGAAATATTTATTTATTTTGTGTAAGGTTTTCGGGGATTTATATTTCAAACTGTCTTATCTTATATAATTTTCATGTGCATACTGTAATTACTTTTCATTAAGACGTGTAACCTACGAGCACTAACTTAATTAGAAACTGTGGGAGTCGCTACTTGCTTCTTGGTATGACTTGAATGGGAAAAGCGCAGATTAAAAATCTTGGAATATTACAAAACACGAAATTGCCGCCATTTTTCCTATCATACATCAGATTGCAATCAATATTATGCGCACTGCACCATTGCGCATGTTTCCCCAGAACACGGTTTCGAGCAAAGAACATTAGCTTCTAAAACGGTGGCCTTTTAGGCTATAATTCCATGCAAGGAACCCACCTCAGTTGACAGACCTGATTGTTAGGGCCAGGGACAGTATGGAAGTGTGCGGTAAAGTGGACGGAAAATACATCAAAACCATTCAAATACTGCATTATTTTTAATAAAAAAGTGAAGCTCAGTCAGAATTGCTCAGTTACTAATCATCAATTCATATATTAGTGCGAATATAAAGATGTGGTGGGGCTTTAAACATAATAGTGCGTTGTTCAAACATGCGTTGTTAAAATAAGCTTAATTTAATTTAAAAAGAAGATAATTCATAAATATTGAAGTACTGTGTTTTGTGTTCTATATAACAGTAACTATGGCCAAAATCTTAGTAAACGGTAGTAGAAGTTATTAGGGTGTTAAAAAGTGTAGTTTCCTTAACGCGAAAACAACAATAATTAATATTCTCTTTCTCAATATGAATGAAACACTTACGCCTAATACCATATTTGAAAATAAATCTAAGAACGTTTTCGTGGCAGTGCATTTGTGGAAAAATACTCAAAAAAATATAATAAGTTCAAGCAAAACAATACTTATAAGCTATTCCATTATTTTGCTTATAATAATATACCAAATAGAAACAAAAAATTCAACTATTACAACACATTAAGCCACTACATTATTTTAGAAATAAATTGACCTTGTGGAATAATGTTCATAGTCATTATTTAGCGTATGTATCCTTCAATCAAAGTGTATATGATTACACTAGATAGTTAATTTAATATTGGCTATAAGTATAAAAATTCAAATTGGAACTGTCTAATGTTGTAATCCAATTAACTTGTAAGTCATCATTGGGGCCGATACATTGTTAGTAAGAGTCTTCTGTTCAAGTTGCTTGTTGCGCATTACGGAAAATATTTATGATCTATATTCTATTTTAAAGCGAGATTCATACCAGATTGAGCGAAGTGATTTTGATTTGAAATAGAATACGAAAAATTTAATATTTATTTATTGACTGACGTGTTTTAAGCAAAGGTACATAATAAAAATCCTTACATGGTTAAGCTGTAAAGATGAGCGCAAATTGTTGCAGGTACTATGTGTTCTTATGTAATTCAAGTGTGGGCCAATTCGTAAACTGATGCGGTTTAAAAAAATGATGTCACAAAATATTTTTCTTCCAAAATTATGAACTGAGTCCCTAACGTCGCCACAATACGATATCGTGTGTTAAAAGTGTACATAAAATACCAAGTCATTAGTCGGCTGAAGAGAATTTTCCGGTAAGTTTTGTGAATTAAGACCTGTCATTCATTTTGCGCGTGGCTCTATGTGTGTGTGACTTTATATTGCTATGCAGTATCAATACGTGACAGTGACAGATGCCGTCATATAAATCTACTTATTGCTAATACCCTGCTCAACGATTGGTGCAAAAATTCAAGATTCTTTTGCTAAACTTAATTTTTTATATTTTTATATGTTGATGGGATAAAATTGAGTTATTTTCGGTAATATACTGTCCTAAGCACGCACACATAGTCACTGTATTTGATCAACCTTACTCATATAAATAAAATAATTAATTTTCAGTGCTCCGAAGTTTTAGGCATGTTAGATGATGCTACTTATTTCGCTAACTTGTATGTTATTATTTATATTCTTTAAAGATTTGAAATCATACTTTAGCTTTAATACTTAACGAAAATAATAGATTCTCTTAATATTCTAACTTTAATTGTATTATATCATTCTTTAGTCATTTATATTAACATATTTCGCAACGTCATTTTATTTCAATCTTATGTCAATATTTTGCGCAAACGTTCAGTTACTCAATTATTTATCTTTTACTAAAATAAATAGAAGTTCTTATTTTCTTCATTTATAAATTGAGATATCAAAACCTTATCGATTTAATGTAACCGGTTTAAATTACAAAATGTATCGATATTCGCATAATCCGTATTCAAACCGTAGAACTGATAGTGTGATTATATACCTATTTTAACTTCTGTTCTATTTATACGAGTAATATAACTTTAGGTCAGTTATTTGTCAATTTTTATCAAATTATGCATTTTTCTAGTATGTGTTGTTTTATCTTGCAAAAATCAGTGTCTTTGCTAAATAAACTTTATTGAAAATTCACGCCTTGTCGTTGTTATAATGTTATCTATTCATTACATAGCTCGTAAAGGAACTATCATTTTATATTATAATAAACAAGTGCTAAATATTTATATACAATTGAAATAAGCGGTAATGTTGCTTTTGATAGGTAAATACACATGTATGATTCTTAAATCGTTGAGAATAATATCTAAAATAATCGTAAATATTTTCTTCGCTCTATTTTTCGTAGTCTTTTTAAATATTCAATAGTCAAATTTATTGGTCAGCTCAAAAATAGATATTCCCAAATTTTGTTTTGACAACACAATACCTTAAAGAGGAAAACAAAAAAAAAAAGATATAAAGACATTTGCTAGACGTGAAGTTAAGAATCGCTACCATAATTGAATAATATATAGAAAGGCTTGATAGCTTATATTATTTCTAGGTATCGGCATGGCGTGTAACGAGTTCATAATCCATCTAGTTACCGAGACTTAGTTCCCGCTTGCAGTTAATTCAGAGCTTAGAATGCCAAGGTACATAATATTACGGCATGTGCATATTACATAACTGTCACGTATTTGTGTATATTTCCGTAGCTGTTTTTGCTTAGTGTTATTTTTGCTTTAATGTATCTAGAGGTCATAGCGGTAAGACAGGTAGAATGTGTAGAAAAAATATCTATTAGTAGAATTAATCGAATAGCTTCGTAGCCTGTATATTATGAATACTTCGTGGAACTATTTGACCTGGTGCTTACGTCGGGCTTCCTTCTCGTGATTCTCTTCGGTTTAGTTTTAACGCTCGTTTTATTGCATACGTGTAGAATATGAAACTAGCTCCGTTCTGACGTATTTCCAGATCATTTTGATATGGGCTGGGGCTCTCCTTCAAGGCGGTGAATCCTCAGTTTTTCCAAATGTTAATAGTATCCAGTATCAAATTTTCTGATATCGGAGAGAGCCAAATTGCTTTGTTGTTTGACAATATGAAAAGTAGGCAACACATGGATATAGGTTCGTTAATGGAGGAGGCCAAAATTGGCAGTCGGCGAAAAAAAATGTACTATAATATTTGACTCTTTTCTCAACCTATGCTGGGAGCCTATGCCTATCCCAAATTGGACGAGGGAAAAACAAAACAGTCTTCATGTTTGAAGAATTTTTTTTTCTCGCCTATTTTTGGAGGGGTGGCTTCCCCCTCTATATACATCCATGAAGCAATATTGGGTAAAAACAACAAAAACAAAACCTATTTGAATGCTATGCCAGCAATATTTGCGTTAGTGTGAAGTATCATAAAAGAAAGATTTGTTTACGAGTATATGTGTTCTTACGTAGTCCTAACGAGAGTAATGCACCTATCGCTGAGTTTTATTAGGACTGTATTTGAAGTGTGTTACAGATATTGGAACTGTTTGTTTGTTGGCTTATTTCTGTTATTTTAGTTCTATCTTATACGTTCATATACACTGCCTATACTTTAATTAAATTTAGAGTTTATAACAACGGCTTAAACACTGTTAAATAAAGCTATGCATGATTTTAAAACAATTTCTATAGATATATGTACATGTGAAATACATTAATTTATTATTTGAAGTTTGTAGAACTCTTTGTGGTTCGACTCCAGAAGCACCACCGCCACATCTATTTCTACCTAATAACAACAGTGTTAAGCGCTGCTGTGTTATGGTCTGAAAGGTGTGGTAAGACATACTATCCGAGGCGTTCCAACTTAGTCCTCAGGGGTAGCAACGCATCTGTGGCCAATCTTAGGTGAGACTTTGATCTTACCTAGGGTTGATTACAGATGTCCATGGGTGGCATTGGCCACTTACCATCCAGTGGACTGCATGTTCGTTTGCTACTTACATGTTATAGAAAAAAATACATGTATGATGTAACAACAAAAAATCAAAAGCACTCTATATCTATAACCTACTCTAGTAACTCTACGTAGGCACTATTGTGCTACTCTATGTGGAATGGAAATGAACAATAAAAAGTATACGGCATTATTTTCGTGACCCACATTTGCATAATTTACCTTTTTTCTGCAGCAATGAAAAAAAATATATTTTGAATAGTGGTAAAATTTATCAAAATATAATTGCAGTAGGGCCCGCAGAAGTAACTGTAATTTTGTTTTAGTAATAGGTAAATGACATCTTACAAGATCTAAAAAGCTTACAAAAGTAAACTTTTGTAACTAAATTTTAAACAAGTTATGCCGTAGCAATTGATCTAAAAATTGGCATACACGTTTGTTTTAGATGACAATATGTGATTAGTTAACTGACGCCATTGTAAGTTCACTATAGCGGACGCCCCAAGATAGTAGACCCTTTTGTTACAAAGTATTTAAACTCTCTCATAATATATATAAAATAAATATAAAAATAAGAATACAAAAAAATAAAATTAAAAAGCTTGTTTCTTATCTTTCATTTAAATTTAATCATCAATCAATATTCATCCACTTCTGACAGAACTTCTGTGCCATGGTGTATTTGTTTATGACCGACAGTCATTAACCACTCATCAGGCAGATTATACAGTATGGCGGTTTAATAAAACAGCTTTTCATTGGTTATTGCTATGTCATAGATAAAACTTTGAGAAAATCTTCAAAATGAATCTTTAAATGCGGATTGATGGATTTTTCCCAAGTTTGAGATATTTTTTACCCGACTGCGTCACATGGAGGGTAATGTATTTCGAGCGTATGTATGTCCATTTCTTTGGCACGCACTGCAGCCCAAACTGACTTATCATTACAATCGTCTCACTTTCCAGAGTGACATAGGCTATATAATAAAAAAAAATGTAATCTTTTCAAGATTTTTCATATTCATGCAAATGTAATATTAATTTCTAATACACCTGGATTCGAATCCCGGGCATTCAGTAAGAGAAGTAGAAATGTATACTAGACTGCCACTTTTCCATTTGTAATTTAGTAATTAAGTGAAAACACGCATATTGTAGCATTAATAGGTACATGAATTGATAAAATCTAGTCCCCTCATGGTCACACCGGTAACATGTGTCCTTATGAATATATTAAAACGATTTATATTCAGTGATATTTCATTTACTTTTGGTGGTAGAGTTAAATTTGAAAAATGATTTGGATTTTATGTCTCTACGACCGTGTTGTTCGTGTTACTTATTTTAATATTCTTACTGATGATTAAGTCCACTTCTTTAAAGTTTTAAAATAGATTTTGACTTAGTTGTTACTTGGCAAATCGAAGTTTTTGATAAGCCTTCGTATGATTATTATATAACTGTGGTTATTAAATTTTGTTCTATAAGGTATACAATATCAGGTCCTAATCTTTCTAGGTACAAATTACGAAATGAATTCAATGATATTTCTTAGTTCGTTTGTCCAAGTTTTATTACATGAGCTGATGGCACAACCCACATATACAGGTCAAATGGGAAATACAGGTGATCACGCAATCAGTAATGGGGGTCGAGTTATTGTGTAAATGCCGGGGTCATATAAAAATAGGACTTAACTAGTAACCTACGTATATTAATCTTTTTATTTAATACAAGCAGCAAATAGCCTGCGCCGCATCCGGTTCTATTTTTTGCCTTTTTGCTTTGATTATAGATAATCGTAAATAATTCGTTGGTACAACGCCGTTTCAGACTTGCACTACCTAAATAAACAACATGTAATATATTAATAATAACAATAAATATAGTATATTAATAATAATTTATCAAGCCCAATGTAACCCTTAATTAAACAAATGTTTACAAAAACGAAAAACTACTTTCAATTAAATTAACTGAACAATACTTCAAACTTAGTTTTGCTAGTTTATGTCTAATTTTTGTTCGTCCGTGACTGCGTCACTTTTAATGTTTAATTATAATTGGCTTACTAATTTTCCGTATTTTTGTAGTAGTACGTATTAATTAAATAAAACAACAACTAGATTATACAATAAGCGAGAAGTATTGTTGTAATAAGCAATAGGTATAAAGGTATATAACCATTATATATAATTTATATTTTGTTATTATATCTTAGTATATAGCTGCTGAGTTCATTGATGTAGACTTAAGTAAGCTTAAGGGAATTAATACCAACACAATGGCCGATTTCCGACGAGCGAGATTGCGAAAATCAAACGTTTCTATAGACCATAGACACAATGGTCGATCTGTGGTTCTATATAATCGTTCCTTGTCCACATTCCATGCACTTTTGTTGTATGTATGGTACCTAATTAGAAAATATAATCTATTGAAATTGAGAACTATTCACGTAACACTTCGATATACGAGTATATCAGTTTAGGTTTTATTAAGGTTTTTTTTTATGGTCGAATTCATATCATTGCAACGGGCAATTAATAAATATAATTTCTTAATCTTTCACTCCATAATCATTTAACGATCGCTCCGCACGCCGTCTCTAACGCTTTTATTTCCTTACGGGGCAGCGTTACCTATCAATTGGGACTTTGGTTTTGAGTTTTGAGAAAATAAGTATCATTAGGGCATTGTAAATTACGAGTACATTACAATTCATTGCTTAATTTTCCAGATTGGTAATTAAATCGAGAATTTTTTCGAAGTACTTTGCTAGGTATGGCTGATAACGAAAACAAAAACGTGGAGTGTACATAGCAATGTATGAGTAAAATATAAACAATGGTTGTTTTGGGGAAACAAGATTAATTCGTTCTAAGGGGACTGGGCGTTCCGGTGAAAGTAAATAACATGGCTTTTAAAGGCCTACAAAGCCTAATTATAGTTGTATGCGATTTGTCACGTTGCACGCACGTTGTTCTTAGTCTGTACTCACTTTGACAGCTTAAGTTGCATATAGTTAAGGGTGGCTATACTTAACTAAGGATGTGAACAGGTCGGCGGGTGGTTCGGGCAGCGCGGTCGGCCTCGAGGAGGCGAGCGACGGGAGCGACGCGGAGCGCCCGCGCCGACAACATCTGCGGGTACCCACAACATCCTATCTGGGACAGTGAGTAAACACATGTTTTATCTGTTACAATTATGTTATCTGCGTATTGCATTCAGTGTGTTTACGAACGTCGCACCCGTCGGGCAGCACAAGTTGTAAGCGTGAAAGACGGCATTTGTGGATTCCTGAAATAATTATGTTATTCATGAATTGTAAAAACGTTTTTTGTAATCTAATTTTAGAGGACGTAGGAAAATATATTTTTTAGAAATAATTATAATTGTTTCTACAGTTATCTATTAATTAAGTCGACAGCATTTGACACGTAGTACTTACGACTCAAAACTTCCTGACTATGTAGTTCATATAATTAGCTTTCGATCTCGCATATCGTGGGATATAAGTACAAGAGTAAAACCAAAATTGTATAATTATTTTGCGTTAAACCACTTGTGAACAAACAAGAACACAAGCCTATGTAACGTCACAGAGAGAAGACACTTATTTGTGTCCAATTAATTTTACAAGTAATTTGTGTAGAAATTAATGTTATGTAGGCATAATTCCTTCCCAAACAGCTATAAAACTAGAAGCAATTAGCTAGTAAGACTTAAGATTTTAAAGTGATAAAACTCCGGTAATTTGATTAAAATTCGTAATTATGATGCCGTATATCAAAACATACAGGAATAATAAATTATGATCGTCCGGTAACGATACGTATCGCCATTATAATTATTTTTATGAGAGAATTATAGAACAACCACGCAGTTCACTTATAGTCAATACCCGGTAGAATTGAAGTCCTTCCTTAAATCTGCTACAGGTGTGTTTCTACCCTTAAGTTGGAACCCCTCGTGTTCTTGTATCTTATCACACCATTAAAAATAGAAAACACCAGTGCTTGACACTGGTGTTATAGGAATAAATTGTTTAAATTAGTGTTAAAGATAAGACTATTAACTTAATACTAGACTTTATATTTTAATGCAAAGAAAACTGTACTTAGCGATATGTATCGTTTTTGCTATCAAATAAGTATGGTTACACATAACGAGTTTTATTTACAGATTCCATGATATCGGTATATGTAAATAAGAAACAGACTCGACGATAAGGTTTGAAGGATGCTAGTATATCATTAGCATTGTGTAGTTTTTGTCGTGTTTATAACGTTCAAACTTAATTCGTGATTTTTAATTGTGTTTCTACAATTGTATGTGATGGTATTTAATATCATACGTTTCAACGAATGGAGTGCGAAAGTGAACAAGAGCGGGTTTCCTCTGGTTTGCCTCCAAGAGAACCAAAGGTGCGATGGGCCCTCAGAAGAGATAGCCTCCCATTGGCCACCATCAGACAAGCCTGGCTAAAAGGACGACGGAGTATATCCCCCGACACTCTACTCTGGCGCCGTCGGTATGAATTATTTTTAATGCATCTTTGGGTGTTGTGAATTTAACAAATGTATCTATATGTCTCTCTAAGGCATCGTAGCTTTTAAACATATTAACCGACTTTGATTTAGTATTTTTTGTTTGAAACTTGCCTTTATCGAGTGTTCTTAGTTATGATTAAAGGAAATTTGTTTAACTGTTTAAAGAGGGAATTCAAACCTTATTTTATTAAGTGATTTAATTATTAAATTGTGTAAATAAAATAGTCATATTTATAAGATAGGGGATTCCATGTTTTTAAAGCTTACTACATTTTTAAGCATGTAAGTAGCGAATAATTCTCAGTGTTGTACTAGAGCGGGGGTTGGCAACCCGTGGCCCGAGATACTTTCCTTGCGGCCTTCAGACCTTTCTAAACAGTTTTTTCGCTTAGTAAAAATATTTATAGGTAAAGATAAACATTTTCGAGTTTCGATGGTACATGCCGCATAGTTATTTCTTTTTTTTAATTGCTAAATAATAGCAATAATTATTGTAAATTACAGGTTTTTTCACCAATTTGTCTCATTTGCAAATTCAGCGTACCGCGAAATATTAGATATTATGTTGTGCTCATAATATTTTGTTTTTCCGTTTTGAAGCTAATTTAGAACAGGATGATCTAGCCAAAGTAATTGATCTATATGCTAATATTATAAAGAGGAATCCTTTGTATTTTTGTATTATTGTCAGGGAGGAATAAATCCAAGAATTACTGAACCGATTTTAAAAATTCTTTCACCATTAGAATGCTAAATTATCCCTGAGTAACATAGGCTATATTTATTATTAGAAAAAATAAGGGATCCTTGCTAAAACTTCAGTAACGTGAACCAAGGTGTAAAAAAAATCCTTAAAAATTTCTACCAGCGTAGGCCTGGCTTAGTTCATTAGCAGCAGTAGCAGTAAATGAGATAGACAAAATGATTATGGAAAAAGTACT
>MOOZ01000782.1:738890-754534 GCA_002930495.1 Cecropterus lyciades
GAAAAGTATGTCTCCCTTACCACACCCTTCAGACCAGAACACAATAGCGCATAATACTGCTGTTATTAGGTAGAAATAGGTGTGGCGGTGGTGCTTTCGGATTCGAACCACAAAGAGCTCTACCACCTTCAAATTCTACTTAGTAGCTTGTATCAGAGCTCAAGTTTAGTATATGTGCAATAAGATATGCGAATATGGGCTGCAGTGATTACTTAAACGATTTTTAAAAGCATTTTTATACATTAAGCTCAGAAATATTTTAATGATTATTATTATTAAGTTTCCCTTATGCCGTGTGTGAATGGCTCGCACACGCTTTATTTTTTCTTTTGAAAGGTCACTTGATAGAGATATTCTTAGCTATTATGATACAATGAAATCTATTTAGCTGATTGAAAATCATCAAATCTTTTCCAATTGGAAGGCAATCTTGAAGGTGATAGAACTCTGTGTGGTTCAATTCCGGTAGTACCATCGGTAGTACCACACTTATTTCTGCCTAATAACAGCAGTGTTATGCGCTGTTCTATTCAGGTTTGAAAGGTGCTATAAGGGAGACATACTTTTCCGAGGCATTCCATCTTAGTCCTCAGGGGTAGCAACGCATCTGTGGCCAACCTTACGTGAGACTTCGATCTTACCTAGGGTTGATCTCAGATGTCCATGGGCGGCAGTAGCTATTTACCACTAGGTAGGCTGCATGCTTCATGCTACTACCATACTAAAAAGAATTGGAGTTGAGGGCTTTCAATTCTTAAGTTTTTTGTTGGTAATTCTTCGTGACTAATATGTAGTAGCGAAGAATTAACATTATTTCAAATTGCAGAAGCCTTAAGTAAACCATTAATTACTATTATTGTTCAATGTGGAAACCCTATTTCCAAATGGACGTTCAAAGCTTACAGCACGTTTCGTGATAAGGTTGCCCCCAGGGTTGAAATGGGGTTATATTTCCTGCAACCCATTAATATAAAAGAATGGGTTTGGCCATCACCTTATTTAATGGACTTCGATCTGTGATTTGATGTGTTTCGTGATAATTTAAATGACCTCTTAACATAACAAAAAATATATTGTAATGCAATTATTTTATATGCGTCAAGTTAAATAGAAACTTAGAATAATACTAAGTCACAACAGATAGAAATGACAAAGTATCCTTCCTATACATATATGTTTGATTTTATCTATCTAAATCTATACATATGAATAAAATTAAAGTGTCTATTTGTAATATCAAAATAACAGCTTTTTATGCATTCAGTATATAGAAGTATTTACGATACTGATAACAAAACATCTATAAGTATTAAATTTTTGTCTGTCTGTTTGTTCTGGGTAATTACTGAAATCACTGGACCGATTTTGACGGGACTTTAACTGTTGGATAGCTGATGTCATAAGGCGTAACTGAAGCTTCTTCTATTTTAGCGTTCCGCACAAAAAATTGATACCTAAGAAACCGCGCGCGCTCTACGCGCACTCAGCCACCGTCACTGCCGCTAACGTCAGTTACTATCAGACCTCTCTGAAACAATTCTACAATGTTAAAATTGTATATGGTCTAAAATTTGGGCTATATGTAACTACGTCAAGTTAAATTTTTAAAACGCGGGTAAAACCGCGCGTAGCTGAGCCCAGCGGTTTTACCTGTTTAGAAATAAATTGATATAGAGTTTAAAACAAATTTACGAAAAAAAGGCAAAACATGAGGTTTCTTAGGAACGCCATCGATATTAGATATTCATTAGATAATCTTACTTCTTACTAATATGATAAAGGCGAAAATTTGTGAGTATGTATGTGTGTTTGTTACTCTTTCACGCAAAAAATTGCTGGTCGAATTTCGATGATATTTGGCACATAGTTCTTGAGCTGGATTAAGACATGGGACACTCACAACCGTGGTAATCGTAACTGGAGCAGGTGGAGCCGTGTGAGTATAATATATTTCAGACGAGACAACGATTTACTTAATTGGGAGTGGCAATGGATCTGTGATAGGCCTCAGGTCGATCTTAGCAGCATCAGATTCTAGCAGATCCGGGTCACTGCTATAGTAGATTCTATAGCAGTGACCCGGATCACTTTTCATTAGGTGAGCTGCTTGCTCGTCTGCTATTTCAGTAGTATAAAAATTACCAAACGGTAGTGTGCCATTGTAGTACTTTTCCTTTTTAGCACTTCTTGTTTCTTTATCTGAAAACATATCCGACGTCCTTTAATCGGTAGGTACATATGACAATATTAGTACCTATGCCAATATAAGTAGGTAGCCTACGTCAGGCTACATCTTAATACGGTCTTGGAGAAGATTTTATAAAACTTTATAAAAAGAACGTTCAAGCTACGAACGGGTTTTGAATTCCAAACTGTCATACTGGAGTTAACTATGCAAAAATGTCTTTCATGTTTTAAAACTGAACTTCATTCTGCACGCCAAACTACGGATGAAATTGGTAGCGTTGGTACAGTTGGCTGAGGCATGAAAAAATTTATTCAGTTCAGACAATGCACTTTACTTCGTATTGTTACTCTTATATTTTTTGGCCACTAGTTTCTTGTACTACTTCTACGCCATCTGAACTATTCTTCGGGATAGTAAATCAAAATCATTGTTATGTTTTGTAGTACAAAAGTTTTACTTAATAAAAATATCTTCAGCACATACGCAATTAACGGTTAATATATTCAGAGACCATTATTTGGATTTTCTGTGTCATGGGTTCCGTAGACACACAAAAACGAAACACAAACATCCAGAACAAGAAGAGAAATTAAAAATCTAAATTGCTTTGCAAGGGACCGAACCATGACATCATTAATTGCTTGCTTAGTTAAGCTTATTGTGAAAGTAGAACTTCGAATCATCTTTTCTTTTAATTAAAATACGTACTTATCGCACTAATATAATGTAATAGGAAAAACATTGTGTTGTCCATTTCTTGTTACTCAATGACGTTTCAATGTACGCACAATAAATATTCAGACGTTTTGTCATTGTGGACGAGTGCCAAAATTGCGACACACCCGCAGACGTTAAAAACAACCGCCCAACGTTATAACGTCACAAAAGACGTAACGTAAACAAAGACATATATTTTCATGTATATTCTACGTATTAGAACAAAACCGACTGAAGAATTACTGGAATCAATGGTTGTGTGCTGACTACGCGTGTTGCACGTATGAAATGTATCCGTGTGCGTAAGCTTTATGAGATCGCAGATAGTAACGATAAAAGTACTGTCATTGCGAGTCTGCATATGTAATTAAAATCATAAGTATATATATTAAAAATTAAAGTAATCACTATCACAGACTGGGGTACTATTGATATTTCGTAGTATTACTTATTTATATTAAATTTTCTGTATAGTTTCTTTTCGTTCTAGCTGTCTTTTTTCTTTCAGTGTATCTATTTATCTCCTTATAAAATGCAGTTTCAAGTAATGTATTGAGGTTAATCAATTATTATAAGAATAATGGAACAACTATCAAGCGAATTTTACAGAGTGTACTAAACAATAAATGCTCTACAGTGCGTGCTAAACAATTAGACATTATACTCTTATTTTAATGTAGTCGGGTTAAAAGGGTTATTTTTCAATAATTATCACATTGCTTATCCTTACACAAAGAAACATTACAGTTCTTTAATCCTTGTAAGTGTCTTGAAAAATGGTGTAACACATGCCTTATTCATTCCCAAGTACAGGAATCAAAGGTCTTGTAATAAATTGTAAACAGTTATATTATAGTTTCCAATTAAATCGTAGTGTTGCATGAAAAAATACACAGTCTATTTACTTTACCTCCATAGTCTTCATAGCATTATGTACCTTATATCGATGTACGAATAATGCTTTTGTGGAAGTTTTTATAAGATTATGTATTAGGTATTTTTATCACCTCCACAAGCCATAATATGGGTGGCAAAAGGGTCGTCGTTACAAGATTATATACGTGACTGGTTCTGCTCGCAACCTTTGACATGTTACACCTAATGGTATTAGGTATAAAATATAGCTGTAAATGCTGTCTATATTACATAATTGATACTGCTGTAGCAAAGTCATTTTAAAAATGAAAATATATGCATAATACATTATGTCACTTATATTACGTGATTTTAACTTAAAGTACATGCATTAAAGAATATAAGCTTATCGTAAAATGAGTATGGTAAATAAATGTTTCGGGGAACATGATACCAAAACAGATGGCAAATGAAACAGTTACATGTGTTTAGAATCTGGCATATCTTATTATATAACTGGTATATCACATTGATATTTTTTCAAGCTGCGATAATAACTTTTAATCGTCGGGTTGTCGGGTAGTTTAATGCGTGTTTGATGTATTGTCTCCGTCATATGATCTTATTTAAATAAATGTGGACGTCAGATTTTATACTAAATTTGTTTAAAATGTCATAATGCGACAGAAATACTCGCGAACAAACTGCTGAGTAACTCATGGAACAATGAGTGAGGAGTATAAAAACGTTGCGCACGAATACAGGCGCATAATCTTTGATTGGATTGCGCGGACGCGAATGAGCATCGTTGTGTGTACCGAATAGACTACAGTAGGTTTATACATACTCCTATTCGTGCCTAAAATATGAGGGTGCTGATAAACGTAATATTATTTAACAAGCTGAGCAGCTTGGTTATGTAGGTAGCGATAATTATTACATTTTAAAAGGCATAAAAACTTCTAATAATTGCATTTTTTCCATTTTTGCCGTTATAGCACGCTTTCCCTTGAGCGTAGACTCGCAGTACGATGATACGTCAATTATTACCGTAATTATTATAGATGCCACGAATAGTTATATGGCCGAATATCGAATACCGAATATTTGGCGAGACTTTTAGCCGAAGCCGCGCTTGCTCGGCAACCGAATATTCCGCAACACTTAGTACTTTCCGCATTTGTGATTAAGTCGCGGTTGTGTCACAACGCGCTTTATTTGTTGAATGTTGGTGCATTATACTATATGTAATGTATACTAAACTTTTTACATTGCATCCGTTCGCCTATATCGGACAGCAGACTCTTGCAAGAGATGGTCAGCAAACGCAAAACAATATCCTACCTTTTCACAATTTGCTTAGACTTATTTATCATCTCCCATTAGCAGTGTATAGGGTGAACGGCTGTATTCGGAGGCAGGTATAATTTATGAGGAAAAAATATGCAATCGTCTGCTATCAAAAATGCTGAAAAAATTTTCATCAATCATAATTTATTTATTAATCATATATACTGATACATTTAAAATATTAATTTGTTAGGTAAATAAGCATCTTTGTGAGTAATATTTTGATTTCTTTATTTTTCATGATTTGTTATACGGTATTCGGCCGAGCGGAATAACCAAATACCGAATAGTTGCCGAATATTCGTGGCATCTCTAGTACTTAATTATATTTATTTTTAAATTAATCATGGTATACTGTGTTGTTGACTCGACAGGAATTTTCCTGATACTTCAAGTGTTTCATGCCTTTTGATGTTCGATCGCTTACTGCGAAGCTTTGTGATCCGGCGTAATCGTAAACAAATCTCGGCCTCTTAGCGTTTGTTTACAGCAATGTAAACTTGTTATTGAAACTATAACGCTTGATGAATTTTTTTAAAGGTTATTTACTTGATGGAGTTCAAGGCCTGTGTAAACAAATTATGCTTAAATTAAATCAAGAGCCTGAAGGAATTATCTATAGATAGACAGATTAAGCGCATCAGGGGTCTACGGTGGCAAAGCTAAATGGGGCTCAAACGGCAAAGCTGAACGACGCCTCTAGTCCAAATGTTAACAATATAGGCGATACTTGGGCTAGGTGACTACGATAAAGACTAAAGTAGGTACTGAGCCACTTGAAGAGGCGGGCTGTGCAATTTGCCATTTCGATCTCCCCGTTTGTCCGCAGCTGAGTCTAAATAAGATTCTACTGAATATTTCCTGGTACTGGTATGTTTTTGAAAAGTAGTACAACCCTTCATATAAGTATAGATCTTTTTAACCGCTGATTCTATAATAGATAGCGGTTAAAAAGACAGAATTACCATTTAAAAGAAGAAATATAAATTCGTATTTATAACATTAATTAGAAGAAGTCTATATTGTTACTTTGAGATTTTGTAGTCGAGAACTTCTATAAGTCCTTAAGCTCAAAGCGTTTGCCTTCACAAAATTCGAACAGGCTATCATTCAAATTCGAGAAGCCTATTAATGTTTGACGACAACAACAAGATACAAACCTCTGAGCGATGACCTCTCGACCGCTTTAGAGTTCATTTTGCAAATTGGGGCGTTAAACCCGTTGGAAATTGGGACGTTAGTAAGAGGTTTAGCAATCGAGATACAGGACACGTGGATGTTGATTTCTTGAATATGTTTTTGCAAGTTTATTCGATAGATTTTGTTGATGTTAGCCGATAGAATTATATGTTCATGTAACACATTTTTCTTGATCGAATTATTATGGTAAGAAGTTCGGAGATCAATTATGATTCCCTACAATATGTTAAATAGTTCTACACAACGCTCATTCGTTTTTATACTAGTATCTATGAATACAATTGGGTTAAATCTTTTTCGATACTATTAATACTGTCTACACAGGTCCGGTTATCATCATATCATCCAAATTATGTAAGTATGTATTATGTGAAGTACATTTATTTGTACAGGAAAAGTCAATAATTTTAAGTACTAAGCGATGTGTTGTTATGTGACCGTAACACTAGGGTTTCGCAATACCTATGTACGTTATATTCACATAAAACTTTTCCTGGTCGGTACAAGCCAATTCCGGTTCGATGCGAAATCTGCCCATCCATAGGTTTCTATCTGTAACTTTTCCTACTCACTTTTAAGGAATATTGTACTGAAATACTGACCAACTGGACAAACCAAGCTGGGAATATTTCATGACAGGATAAATAGTGTTAAATGCACTTTGCTCCAATCACCCAGAATGACCATAATAACATTAGTCGTGCACATGGTTAAAATTGCGTTAAAATAATTATATTATTAGACGAGTTGGTACATACAATATAATTGCCGGTAACGATCAATTATACTTTACATTATTGCGAGTTCAAACAAAGTAATTTATAAAAAGGAAAATATTGTTACATGTTTTTCATCAAAATCTACATACCTCGTATGTGTATTTGCCTTCTTGCAGTAAGTTTGGCGCCTAGTTACCTTGGTGATTCCCTTTCCTTGTTCTCTCCACAGCAAGTATTGATTGGAGTATGCACGCGAGAACATTTAGTCATCATTTTGTTTCGGGAAATATAAGTAATAATGTTACAATAAAATAATTACTTATCATATTAAGGTATATAGAACATTATAAGTATATATTACATAAATAATTATTACATTAATAGTACATTATATTAGTGTATTACATTCGAATAAGAAAACTAAATTTAAAATATATCAATTTTAGATTATTTATCTACTATCTGGTTTAATAGCCTTATTAAGAATCTTTCTTGCACAAAGTAAATTTAATTTAACAATGTAGGCGTATACGGAACTACTTAATAAGACTTTTATTAATTAGTATGGTATGTTTGAATTGAGACGATAAAGATTATCAAATTTTATCTTTCGTTATTCAAAATAATATGAGTTTCATTTATTAAGTTTACCTACATATTCTTACTGTTACAGAAAATAATAATAAAACCAAATGTAAAATAAATCAGAATTTATAAATTATATAAATTTGTTTTATAATGTAGGAGCTGATACTATTTTTTTTGTCATGACGGGGAAACCTTCAAAAGGTACCCGAAGCCATGGGAGCCGGCGTTGCTCCCAAGGCGTCGGATCGGATATATGGGATTTTTACCGCACTAAAACTCCCCCGATGGCCGTCTTCAGCGCTGCGTGGAGGACTCCGGGATCTTCAACCGAAAACAAACGGAGTCCTTCGAACGCGATGCCCCCTTGAGGCTCTAACTTGGTGAGCATTTACGCTCACCGTGCCTTCAGGTTTTTACTACAGCATGCAACCACACATGTCACCGTCCTTCCCGGGGTCGCTTGGCTGGACGGCTCGAGCTTTCACTCTTGCCGCCCGCAACCCCTTTTAGTAGCCTCATACGACAGGCAGGGGATACCGTAGCCATATTCTGGTCCCGGAACTGCAAGGATACCGCGCCGGGAGGTCGTTCTCTGTGACCCCGGCGTCTCCTCCTTTGCGCAGGATCGGAGCATTAACTGGCCCGTTTGGCGTTCTCTTTTGCGTGTATAACGCGGTCGCAAAAATCGACCACGTTATCCCTCGCTTTGTCAAGGAGGTAATTACCTAGCAGCAAAAATAAATTATTTTTATATTATATAAAAAAAAGTTAGTAGGTATTCCTTTAATATCTTGACGTGTCTAGAACCAATTAATTATTTATGCTCTTTCGTAATTTGGATCCTATTTTCAAAGTTCATGACTTTACGAGACTTTCGGACCGATAGTCCGTAATTCTCGTCGGCGTTTATGACTACGGCAATAGCGTGACAGACAGGGCGGGGGCAGGCAAACTGCTTAGCCGGTTCGGCGATTACAACGCCGCTGACGCTCGCATAAGTCAGTTCGTCAACAGCTGTTACGCGTTGTGCTAGTGTTTTCGAACGCAACATGTGTTGCGATTTCCGAACGTAAATGAAATGTCACTTTATATCTAAATTTTGCGGCCCACGTAAATAATTCACTTCCTATTTCGATATCGTGGCTGCTATTACAAACGTTACACATCAATTAAATAATTGGAACGACTGTTTGTACAGTTTTGGTACTCGCTGGCTAGTAGTGACGTTAAGTTTGTGTAATTGTAAGTGATATCTGCGGAGTCTGTTATTTCCCATCTGAAAATGTGTATTGGATTGCTACACGTGAACAGTGACTATTGACTGGCATTGAGTCGTGTCTGCCTAGCATTTATTGCATGGAAAGTGGTTATGACCTTCTAAATGAAGGAATCTTATCCTGAAGACATTATGCTCTGTTTTGTGCAAGGTTTCGGCGATAGGAATGTCAATGACGGTCGTAAGAATGACGAGTGTATCGGAGATGAAACTGTAAACGAAGGAAAGAAGAAACACAGAGGTAAACGTGTTTCTGTGACAATTGAACCACATGAAGAGAGTGGAAACAGTGAGTTTGATAAGAGAAGGGGAGATAACATCGTCGGGAAATCGTTACGGTTGTCCTCTGGTGACAAGTTCTTCAAGAATTTACCAGAAGTAAAGAGGAGCTTCAGTGACCGATTCTCAATCATCCCGGATGGCAATGGCAAGAAGGCACAGAAGGGATTGTCTACTATAAGAAAAACATGGTAATGTCAACTTATTATATGTTAACACAACATCAGTTTTTAATGAATATGAATAATAAAATAACATACTTAATTTTGGATTACTTTATTATTGATCAAATATATACTTCTAAAATGGGTCGTGCACATCTCTTTATTTAGACCACAACATTTTATTAGAAGGCAGAAATAGATGTCATCACACCTATTATCACAGTCATACTGCAAAAAATCACATTTAAGTAATATCATATCATTTAAATAATATAACACAGTTACAGAAGGCACTTAGAAAATTAGCTTGGTATATATTACCAATTTCTAGAGAACATGTTTCAACATTTAATGTTATTAAATCTTATTTATAAACAATTTACTTAGAAGTTGGTTTGTAGTAAAATTGTTACATTGTCTAAGCTGTTTTAAATAAGCTGATACTTTTTTTTGTAATACCCATGTACTCTGTACTTGTATTAATGTTCGCACCAAGTAATCTTTGAAAAGCTGAAATTAGTGTAACAAAACTTAATAGAATTTTATCATGAACAACATAACTAAATTTCTATTCTAAAAATTAATCTTGATATCATAATTTCAAACTGTTCATGGGGGTGTATTCATGTAGAGGCAGAAAAATGTACTATATATGTATATTAAATAATAATATAACTTAATATATATGTATATAATAATAGCACTATTCAGAATTAGCACACGCTTAGTTGTGCATTAATTAATGTTGTATTTCCAATCAATACAATTGGTTAAGTAAGTAGCTTTCATATTTTTGTTTATAAAAACAATTTGTCGCAGTGGTTTAGACATTTAAAAGATACTGGAAACTTCTGTAGTTTGACTTTTGATGGGACCACTGCTACACCTATTTTTGCTCAATGCTTAGAGCTTAACAGCACTGTAAAGGTGGTAGAGCTCTTTGAAGGTGGTAGAGCTCTGTGTGGTTTGACTCTGGAAGCACCACCGTCACACTTATTTCTGCCTAATAACAGCAGTTTTGTGCGTTGTTTTGTTCCGGTCTGAAGGGTGTGGTAAGGGAGACATACTTTTACTAAGCATTCCATTTTAGTCCTCAGGGGTAGCAATGCATATGTGGCCAACCTTAGGTGAGACTTTGATCTTACCTAGGGTTGATTACAGATGTCGATGGGCGGCAGTAGCCACATACCATCAGGTGGGGTGCATGCTCCTATGCTGCTTCCATACTATAAGATTAGAGAGAATGTGATTAGGAAGATGTACTTATCAGGGGCAATCAAACCATAGTCTTCATGAGTAGCAACACATCTGAGGCCAACTTAAGTTAAGACTCATTGTTACTGGGATTGATTTCAGAGGCTCTATAACAGGTAGTGGCCACTTACCGTCAGGTAGACAGTATACTCGTATATCCTTGGTTGTAGCAAAAAGTGTTATCCTACCCTATTTATTTATTGACAATATCCTGATTCTTTTATTGTTCCCATTAAATTCTCTTTCTCAGCTCTCTGAATTTTTTGTGTCAAGATATATCTTCATGCAGTGTGCAATTCATAAATTAATTTTTATAGAAAATTTTGGTCAATATTTGTTTATGTTGTACCTATAATTGATTAAGAAATAAAATAAAACTGTCAGCTTACTTAAAAAATATATTAGACAAGTGTTGACAATTTTATAAAAGACTAACATACAATACTATCTATACAATTATAAACTTAATTATACAATAAAAACATATAACATCTACTTGAGCAACAATTATCTAGAAATGGGTTTCTTCAATGTGAACAAGTGATAATGAGGGTTCAGGTTCGATTCTTCTAAATGGTAAAATTATATTTTTGTTCTAAATCTCAGTGTTTGTGCAGTTTTCTTTGTGTCCATTGGACTTACAATATAACGGAATCATGTATTCCTAATTTTTCAATATATCTAATATCGAAATATTTTCATTGCACTTCTTATGATTGTATAAAAATAATGCCTTAACGTGAGCAATATTCATCCAATTAGTTAGAGGAAGTTTTAATGTTATCCGGAAGCACCACTGCCACAACTATTTCTGCCTAATAACGGCAGTGTTATGTGCTGTTGTGTTCTGGTCTGAAGGGTGTGGTAAGGGAGACATACTTTTCCGAGGCATTCCATTTTAGTCCTTAGGGGCAGCATTGCATTTGTGGCTAACGTTAGGTGAGACTTTGATGCATTTGGGTTGCATACTTGTTTGCTTCTTGAATACTATAAAAAAAAGAAGAAGATAAAACTAAAAAAAGAAGATTAAAGTTTGAAAGTCAAGTTCTTGGCACAGATACTTGTTTTTTGCCCAGGGATAATCATCTCTTAGCTGGTTAAATATATTTGCAGATGTCTCATTGGCCTTCTACTCATTCATGAATGGTAATGTCTAGGTATATTTATTATTGTCATTAAAATCATTATACAGGCCATAGAACATAGGCTATAATCAATGCATAACGCGAATGTGATGACATTGTCTATTTGCGGATTGAAGACTTTTCGTACGTTCGAGAATCAGAACTTGTGCCTGGAATACGAACCCAGGATCACCGGCGTGAAATGTTGGCATTTGTTTCACTGAGCTATCATTGCTAACACCAGAATCCCCTATAAGCTTGCAAGTATCCGTGTCACACTTAGAGCTCGCGTTGATAGATCCTAGCCATATGCTACTGACCCAGTTTACGTTGCGCTACAGAAATAACTGGCATGTAGTTAAGGCCAGCTCACAGTTACAGTGCCTAAATATTGGGGTGATGTAAAAACCAATAAATTTCCATAATCATTTTCCTGTTTATGAGTGTAAAAAATGCACGCATTTTTTTCCTGTTTATGAGTTAAAAAATGCACGCATTAAATGACTGGATTGATTTTGATGGAATTTGACTCATGAAAAGTATATTTGTTAAAATTTGACGACCCGCGTGTTGTTGTCGTTGCGATACAAGTCCGGCATGCAAAGTTCTGGGTTCTTTTCTTCTATGAAAATCTCGGCATGAACTCTATCCGTCTGGCAAATTTAAGTATATGCAGACGTAAATATGCATAACTATAAAACATCAAACTTATTACGTCAGTCGCCTAAATTTGGAACTTATTATTTTTGGCGTCTAATTTTTGTTTTTACCTTACCTTTTACCTGGTTCAGTAAAGCTGACGTCGTCGACGTCTACATTTCGTCTATTTAGAAAAATAAATACAAATCAGTTACCGTCAATTAAACGCAGGCCTTCCCCCGTAATATCTTCGTTGACAAAGATTGATATAAATTTATATGCATAAGCACTGACGTTTTAAAACACGTTTTAGACATATCTTAGTAAAGGTTTCCGCGCGATATTTTTCCTACATCATCAAAGCAAGTGATAATAAATTTCGAACTTCGAAAAATCAGAGGTACCTGGAGTTTGAACCTCATACCCCCGCGATTGAGAGGCAGATTCAGCTTGCTTAGCAGTAGCAGTAACCAAGAAGTGCTTAATAGCTGCAAATAGATAAATAAGTAGTACGCAGAGTAAGCAATGTTGGTGGTCCGTAATTACACGGCTTTCTTCGGGACGGAACTCTGAAATGTATCTACGGTCATTTAGCGTTTAATAGATGGAACTGAAGGGTTATTGCTTCCAGACTACTTTTGTGCTAGTAGCCCTTTCCACGTGAACTAATTCACATAATTCGGATGCTTGATTTAGTTTTCAAATTAGTTCTGGATGGAATTGAGATTTGCGGTTTAGACGTCTATCAATATGATTGCTTTTTGCAAGTAGTACAATTCTATTAATATTTGATGTAGATTATGCTATACATCCCAAGAACGGATTTCCTAATCAAATACGATATTAAACTAACTGAAATATTTTTACAAATGTAAATTCTTAAAACAGCATTGTAAACATTTGTAAAATAAAAATACTGTTACTTGACATAAATTCTTATTTAACTCTATGTAAATTATATGACTCATATTTACCTAATAAATATATCCATGTGCTGTGATGATCAATATACCTATTTGATAAGGATTCCGTATTCGACCCAAAATGAATTTAGAAGCCTGATCTGTTGTATAATTTGAATGTACGTGTTTATCTACAAGACCGTGAAACACTAAATCTTAGTGTCGGTGTAGCCATAAGACTAAAAACGCTTAAGAAAAAATAAAAAAAGCTATAATTCTCTGATAAAGTAAAGAAGACCATAAAATAGGCAGTTACGACCTTGATTGTAACATCAAAGATATTAATATTATTTTAGACAACGTAACTTCTTTGTAAATAAGACCAGTACTTTGGATAGTTAAATGTATTGACAATATTGTTGTCTAAGTTGAGTAAACAACGACTTGGCACATACTTACGAATCTTTGTTAGAGGACAACACGTGGCGGTTTGTCTTATATTGATTACATGGGCTATATATTGATTGCATGTCTTATATTGTTTTTATATAGAAAGTGCTATGTAAGAACTTTTTTTTGTAATATATGTATTTTGTAATGTTATGACATTTATGGGTATTCGGGTTCTCTGTTTGAAGATCTAGGGTTTCTAGTCTTATGTACGCATTTAAAAAAATGAGCAGTGTCAAAAATTTATGCACATATTAATTTGAAATTATTTATCACTTGTTTCATCGGTAAAGGAAAACGCCGCGAGGAAATCTTTATGGCAAAAACATAGTCGGTGGATCTTTTGCTGTTCTCGGAAGCACCAGCTACCTATTTTAATTTATTAACTGCTGTGTTTAGTTCGAATGATGTATTAAGGGACAGAAAATGTTTCCTAACATAGTCCTTAGTGGTAGCAATTGTGGTCAACCTTAGATGGGTATGACTCATCGTTTCTGGGATTTGATTACAGATATCCCTGAGTGGCTGTGAACATTTGCCATCACTTGGACTGTCTGCTCTTTTACTTCTATAATTTACTACTAATATGAAAGTACATTAAACTTGCATGGTCTACGTATGTTTGAAAAGATGTGTCACAAGTATTACTAAGAGATTAAACAAATTATACGAATGAACACGTTCGCGCGAATTTATTAGATTACCGATGACCCGTGTTTAATAAGAAAAAGACAGAAACTAAGGTTTCTTTTGACCTGGTTTTCATAGACGACATATTTACGAATTAGCCGAATTAAAATGCGTAGGTACGTTCTTGTATTCTATACTTCACATAATTTATCCAGTTGATAATCAAGATATATGTATTTATTATTAAATGTTAGCGATGCTATTATTAGATAAATCAATTAATAACTGAAGAATATTGGTGCCTGTGAACGCCTTAGGTACTTCTTTTTTACAACTACGTGTTTCAATGGTACGATTTCAGTTGTCTAACGACAAAATGATTCGACTTTGTGTCAGAAATTAACATAAAATACCTGTCTATTACGTATAAACTTTAGTCAGCTTCCTGTAATTGGTTTATTAAGCTGTGATTTGTAACGTACAACATTATCATGGTCATGTATCTGCTTAACGAATTTTAGTACGTGACCACGTTTTAATATGACGCCTACACCAAGGCCACTATACTTAAAAGGCATTACAATGCTACTGAATTAAACATGATCCAAGTTGAATACGATCCTTTGAAGTGACCCATTATCTAAAATTGGTCCCTTATATCCGTCCGTTCGGGAATCGTGTTCCGATGGTATGTTAGGAAGTTGGCAAAATGCCACGTTGGCGTTAGTAGAATTAACAGGATAAGGAATAAACTGGTGTTCCTGTATTCTGGTTTAAATAATGCGATAATTTAGACCAGTAAGTACTCAGCTGGTCCAATTAAGTGACCAGGTGCATTTGAAGCAGTGCAGTGGAAATCGGCATCCGTAGCCTTCCAACGAAACCTAATGGAAGTACTTCACGTTAAAAATGGGTGTGACGGTGGTAGCTCCCCAGTCACATGTTCTGCTGCATAACAGCAGTGGTAAATGGTGCTGCGTTCTGATTTGAAGGATGTGAAGACATAGATACAGGAAACCACCCAACCTAGTCCTCAGGGATAGGAACTCATCTGTAGTCAGTCGCTGGCACTCCAAGCTAATTTCTCATGTTATTGTATGTTCGTTTGCAACTTATTAAAACATTAAGGTTTTAGTTCGTTATAAACTACATAATTTTAAGAACATGTAAACTGTGAAGCATAAATAAGAATGAAGTGAAAAAACAAGTAACATTTCTATAATACAAAATTCAACATCAGCGAAGACCGATGTAGTTCTTTTAAGAGCCACTTTTAATTTTCTTCTGCTTAGTACACTCAAGAATTGCT
>MOOZ01000782.1:758292-771803 GCA_002930495.1 Cecropterus lyciades
CCACTAAGCATTATTTAAAATAGTACTTGATTTAGAGTGGTAATTTTTTACGTCAACACAGGGCACATCGCAGATAGTTTTGTAAACGGGACAGTTTTGTTTCATTCTATCGGTGTTGAGTCATCGGCCAGCAAACTTCACGCAAATAGCTTGATCGATTATATCGGGAATGTAAAAAGGGCAGTTCAAATGAAAGGAGGCAACAATTCACAGATGTTCGAAGATAGACCGATTTATGGGTGGTGTTAAATTATATTGGTTTTCGTCTTCACAGACGTTATTCCGTTTTTGCTCGTAAAGCTTACAAAATTGGATACGTAACTTGTTGCCAACGTAATATACAAAAGAGAAAATTCTCGTTAAATTATAGTAACCGTTTGGGAGTGTTGTTGAGGCGCTCTCGTACATTGCTTTGCCATCAATCAGTAAATAGGCTATTTGAGAAATATAACATTAAAGTTTTAGTGCTACATGCGTACGTTATTACTCTTTTCTAACCGCCTTTCCAGGGCCACAAAATAGATGTTTCATTTTTATAAATGTGTATGTAATATTATTGCTTAAATCTTCTATGATAACATATGGATTTTTATTTGGGTCCCTCATTTTGATGCTTTAAAATTGTCAGTAACCAACTCTGCAATATTATTTGAAGATCTTTTAAAAAAATAGAAATTTATGAATTAAAATATGATAGTCGAAATTCATAATAACGTTGATAATTTATATTGAAATTCCGGTACTAACTCTATCTTCGAAACATTTTTATTATGCTAGCAAATGCAGTCAGCGACAATCCAATGGAAAATCCAGTATTAATTAATGTTGAATGAGTAACATTAACAATTTTGAGAACTTATATATTGATTGGGTAAGGTTTTCCCACGATGAATTAGTTTAAAAGAAAATAAATTAAAACATCAATATTTAAAAAAGGCTTGGGATCTTTAGCATTTACATATCTCGTTTTGTTTTAATGAATACATACAGTTATGCGGATAATAACAAATGTTATTTGTTATTATCCGCATAACATTTTTTTTTTAATTTATAATGAAATATTAACTCCAATATATACCTAATATAAATAATTTATTTGAGGTTATCAAGTATTTAACAGGAAGTTTTAAAATTAAAATATTTTAAATGTTATGTTAATTAAATGTTGATATACGATAGTCTCAGAATGTAATGCAGAATGTAACGGACATCATTGTTAATTATGACCTCAATTTTTGTGAACAACTAAAAGAGAAACTAGGTATTATAGATTTTTGGTTAAACCCCTCAGTGACTGCGTAGGGTATTGAAACACACACAAGGCTTTCAACTTTGTCTTAAAATCATATGACATTTTCTTGGAAATGTTCTCTTACACAAACACTTTCCATTAAATCATATATGTATTGATTCTTGTATTCGATGTGTTGATCGACCCTTTCCTTCACCAAAACGTAAGATATATTAATATTCGACGCAAGCGCGCTAGACTTTCAATGCTCCACTGAATATTAATTACATAACTGGTTGGAATGTAGATATAGTGAAATAGTTCAAAATGTCTACATGAGTACGTGATATTCAATTATGGCAAATGTAGCTAAGAATGTATTCTGTTGTATTTAATAGCTTTATATACATATTTAAGTTTATAGTAATCCCTGTAACATAGTCCATCATGTTAGGATAAAATAAGTATAGGAGTGCAAGAAGACTATTTTTTTAATCAGATATGAAGATTTTAAAAAATAATCAAAAATATTGTCTATTTACTAAATCAAAGGCCATAATAAGTTTGACAAAAATGTAGTTTAAAAAACTAAAATAACACGCTTTGATGGTTAATCTAAATAAATGGAGAAAAATAATTTGTAAGAAAAAGGTTTTTTTTTAACGGCGGTAAAAAGTTTGTAAACTTTATACAATTGTAAATTACTTTTAGATAATTTCAAATACGGAGTAAAATTATAAATAGAACAATATTTAAGACTAAAGTATATCAACCAGAACCTCTTCATAAAAATACTTAAGTATTATTTATGTGAAGCGCCTGGTTCTGGCCGAGTATATTTATCACTAAGTTATTGGGTCGAAATATTCTACGAAAACATATGTTAGTTTTCCTTCCTTCGTTCGTTTGATAGGTATTTTTATGTCGATCTTAGTAACATGTTCACTTACATGACGTCAGGTGACATTGATTTAAAGGTTTCTTATGAGAAATGGAACACGTGTCTAGAGAATTTTCCATGTCGTTAAAACACAATATGTTGTGTTCTCACGAACTTACTTGTTGTCGTCGTTGTATTGACGTTTTTCTTAGCGACCTACGTATTCATTTATACAATGTCTATGGCTAAGTATTGAAACAGACTTCTAATACCTATTTAATTTTCAAAGGGATAAAATTATTATTATAAATATGTTAATTATTTATGTAGGAATTGACGACGTATGTCGCTGATAATTTTGGCTGTTCCCATTATAGGTCCGAGGTTAACATCCCAGACTCGCAGCTTTGATTGTTTGTTATTACGTGTGTATGTAATAGAAATGAATAAAGAAAGGCTTAAGGTTTAGGTGAAGGAAAACGTCGTTTGGAAACCTACACACCTGCGACTACCTATAAAAAAGTTTACACGACGACGATGGCCTAGATTTCATTTTAAGAGAAGACCCCTAACTAGCAGTGGCACAATATGTTGATGATGTGAGAGCTTCATTTAATATGTGTCGGACAGCGCTTCAAATTATTAGTAGATTTGGTTCTTCATAACATTTTTATCCTCATGCGAGATGAAATCTTACAATTAGAAGTCTATTTTATTACTTCTCGTTTACTTGACTTTGAACATAAATCAACGTCTGTTATTCTGATATGATGTCGAAGGATATCCGATATAACATCAGGAATGCTTGTTTGTCAGGTGTTTGTTTGGCCACAGTCCGTATATCCGTGATGTCGTCCCGTACGTCTGCAACCTTTGGATTCTTGGCACAAATATCTGGCAAATCTGTCCGGCTATTTGTAATTCATTCATGAGAGCAAACAAAGTTTCATTCAGATACTCATGCACTGGGAAATAGTAAATGCGGGATATCTAGTCGTAATGGCTATAGGTGAATCATTAGATTCGACCGACTACTGTTAAAACGACCGACCTTTCCGTCCGTTCATACGTCCGTCGGGTCTAAGTAAAATTCGTGAAATTTATAATAATTATGTATTATAATGAAATTTTCTTCTTGAATATTCTATCGTTACTTATTCTACCGTACGTATCGTAAAATCGGAATTGTCAATATAAAAAAATTTACCCAAAAATGATGATGACTACTAATTCCGGTGTGGAATCCGGCTGAGGGAGAAGAAGAGGGTTCATACGTAGCTATAAGTATACAATCTTCCATAAATTAACAGTAAAAAATGACTGTCGACGGTCATTACTCAATCTGGTTAGATTTTACGATATGATTAACATTTTTTGCAAATATTTGTACACAGTTACGTTACCAAATCCACTATTAAAGCACCTCTAAATACTAAATATGATAGTAAAAAATAGCAACAAAATGATAATGAAACTTAAAACCGTTGTTGATTATATCTTAAGAAATATTAAATGATGCTGAACAATTTTTTGGTATATCCGCCATTGCTCAATTAATGTTTTTTATCGGTAAGTTTCCATCCGTGATGTAAACAAGTTATGATGTTTTAAAGAAAAACTACGTTTACATAATTATATCAGCATATGTATTTAGAAGTAAACTTCTGGAATACACTGCTTTAATTATGTAATGTATTTATATTGAAAAAATGTTAAATAGTGTATGTATAAATAGTCAAAAAAAAATTATTATTATTGTTCAATCGATTTGAAATAAATATTTTCATGTCTCCAATCTTGCATCAACTGGACGGGAGGGAACTAAGTAGTTTGCTTATAACAAATATTTATAATAATAGTAAAAGTTAATTAGGTCTTACATGACTTAAAGACGATACTTTTGTACTTACGATAAAGAGATGGTACTTACATTTGAAGGTGGTAAAATCTCTTCGTGGTTCGACTCCGGAAGTACCTGCCTGAAGTAAGTTTCTGCCTAACAACAGCAGTGTTATGCTCTGCTGTGTTCTGATCTGAAGGGTGTGGTAAGGGAAACATACTTTTCCGAGGCATTCCATCTTAGTCCTTAGTGGTAGCAACGCATCTGTGGCTAAACTTAGGTGAGAGTTTCTTACCTAGGGTTGATTACAGATGTCCATGGGCGGCAGAAGCCACTTACCATCAGATGGGCTGCATGCTCGTTTGCTACTTCCATACTTAAAATAAAACCATGACCCAGCTGTCAAGATTTACTGCAACATATAAAAGAAAACGCAATATAAAAATGATATATTTATTGTTTTAAATGTTTTTAATATAAGTTTGGATATGATGTATTATTTATAATATAACTGTTTATACAGGCAGTAGACTTTTACCATGCTTGTGGAATTGGTGGAACTTCTTTGTAATACCTGAGGGAATATTTTTGAAGACATTTAGTATCATTAATTTTATATGCGGGATCTTCTCAGTTGAGGTCATTTTCCGATCCGGTGGTAGTGTAAGAAAAAATAATGTAGGTAAATGACAATTTGTAAGTACCCCCGTAGGCCTATGCAAAATAAAGACATTTCATTTCATTTCATTTCATTACAACTACCTATTAAAGTTATAATTAATTTACTATACAAGTGTGAAATATAAAAACTTCTGTTTGAATTGAACTATTTCTTACAAAATAAATAATGTCTTTCAGTAGCCTTGATATCGGAATGTGAAATGAAATAAATGAAAGGCATATCGAGCATCTATAGACAAAAAATATACCACATTACATAGATATATCATTAGAAACGTCAATTACATTTATTTTATTTTACACAGAATCTATATATTTTAAAATGTGTACATAGATACATCTTGGAACATCTAAAAAGTACAGTAATTAAAAAAAAATAGTATTTCGTTATACCTATTGATTCTGTGTAGTATTAGACATTAGAAAATGCTAGCTATTTTGCAAGCACGGACAGTTACATGAATCTTATTTGTGTAATTATATAGTTGGATACGATTGCCAGACACACATTTACGAAGATAAACGAGCTAAGTATGTACCAATTGCAAATGCTACTACGAAACACGATACATCTCTAGAATCACAGCGTATCTGACAGATGATATTGTGAAAGTTTTCGATGCGTGAAACAATGAGCCTTTTAAAAGAATCAAGTCTATTTACCTCACGAATCCTCCCAACGGTGAAAACGCTTTGTCATTCAGGGGCACTAGAACAGGCGACGAACGAATACCTTGTGGTAGCTTCATAAAATACTTCACACTATTGGGGATGAGGGCACCTATGAATGTAATATTGTTTAAACAAATGCGAATTTTGTATTGAAATTTAAAATTGCACCAATATCCTTACCGTTTGCGTCATATCTGTACTTTCGTAACAGCGACTGCATGCTCGGGTTTTGTAAATTGGATAGCACCACGATGGCACATGGCTGCGACAAAGGTATCGATTATAAATATTTAAATGAATTAGTTAACCAATGCAGAATCGAGTTTTATTTGTTACCTTTCGAGGTTTTTCGTTGGTGATTTTTCCTTCAATATCAAATGCATACTCTTCGTTCTCCTTGCTGTTGATTGCGTCTAACTCAAGGACTGATTCGTGTGAATTATCGTTGATTGTGAAGTCCGGTAGTGAAACCGACTCTATTATAGGTGGCTCAGTTTCATAGTTTATTGGTAATATCCTCTGTAATTTGATAGTTAGCCGTAAAAATATAAATCAACGAATTAATGAACATTGTACGCAATTTGAGAGCGACTTACGTTTTCAACGAAGACAGCGTTGAGCACTACAATCATCAAAAATTCAGTGAACCTCATGTTGAACCGGTCGGAACAGCAATGATAATAAATCGTACCCATCAAATAAGTTCAAGTAGTTTATAAACATAGAGTCGCATTACTTTAAATTTGAACATTTCGTATCAAACAGAGTGGGTTGTTTCAAAACAATTCGCTAGAGCCGTTTCTAAGGTTACCGTTGAAATTAGTTACATGAACAGTCAGAACTTACCAGGTGCGTTGTACGTAGGTGAATTATAATAAGAAATGGTGAAGAATATAAACATAGCTGTTAGAGAAAAAACTGTAAGTGCGTTGATCATTTTTAACCAGAAACAAGATGAATAATGCTGGTATACGCTGAAGTCTGGTGTGAAGCTACGTCATTATTTAGTAAAAAATAAAATGGACCAATTTTTGGAGTCAAATTTGAATGTTGAAGGCGCCCGTTCTAAAGCATATTACACACAGTCTTATTGCTAGTTTTATGTGTCAAAACGTTTATCCATGCATCTTTTATCTCGTAAAATGGCTTCTTTGTCGCCACGTACACAGCGTAAAGGAAAATTCCACCACTCGAAGCTCCGCTCGCATGTACACATATAATACTCATACTTTGATCAGGCTGTGGACGTAAATTGTAGCATGCGGTCCTTCAAAAATTCTTCCTTCAGCCTACACAAACAGATTATAAACAAATAGGATTATTATCTCTTTATTCCTGTACTGTAATATGTCTGTTCATATAAATGAAGCTTAAAATTGTCTGTTAGTATCTAGAAGGATACGTAATGGAAATATGTGGAAGGAGATATTTATCTCTAGATTAGTATTCACGCTCGAAATCATTACGGATATGCAATATTGTTAGTCAGTGCATCTATGGCCTTATTTTGTTTATTTTTGGGTCGGCCAGTAGGTGTATTACAGTTAGGGTTGCCACCTTTTTTGGCTATAAATGGTACAAAAAATACGTAGTCTCAAAATAAAATACAATTTTTTTTCTTGAATTTTAAGGATGAAGCGAGAAGGAAAATCAAGGTTAAGTAGGCAAAAAAAAAATTAAGAAACCTAAACATCATGCTAGTTTGTTTGTGCGCTAGTATGGTAGCTATACAAACTTTGTAGAATTGTATAGTTTGCTTACAACCAGACATTTTTAAACCCAGATCATGCAAAATAAAGTATTTTCGCTTACTTTATTTTTGTTATACTATATACTATAAAGTACAGTTACCCCAAATAAAGTGTAATACGTTATTATAGATTTCTAGGTAACCGGCATATGTTTAACATTTTTAAAATATGTTTTCTGTTTGCCTACTTTCGTACTTCCGTGTCTAGTTTCGAATCAATCACTTTGCAAATTTGTACAAGGATTTCCACCAAGGTTTGGTTATTTTCCATAAGAACTTTCAGTTAGGTTTGCTTTTTCTGAAATATTTTATTGCTCACTATTTGAACTATTTGAACGTAAAAAAAAATCTAAAAACTATGTGTTAATTCAGTAATAATGTGACGTTTTAATATTACAGTATTATTAAAATACTTTGAGTATCTACTGCCACTCAAGGCACGGTTCTCTTCTTTCAGAATGAGCATGGCTTCGTAATATACCAGGTAGTCCAGGTACCGTGCCTGGATGAGCGTGGATAGACATCATATTCTCTTGAAGTATTATGGCAAAAAGGGCTTTTAACTCTGCTCCAATAATACGCTCATTTATTTTGTACTAGTTTATTCCCGCGGCTCCGCTCGCTTCGGTCACATTTACCACGGTAATAGTCCTGTGTTAATCCAGGTCATAAACTATCTGTGCGCCACATTCTACATTTTAGTAACAAACACACGTACGTTATCACAAACTTTGACATTTATAATATTAGTAGGATTAGCTGTTATCCTTTCTATAATTTTTCAGGAATTGCAATGGATCGGAAAACTCTTTAAGTATTTAATGTTTAATTACCCATTTCACCTTAACAATCTTTTTTTCATGACTTAAACAAGTTATTTTGTTATCATTTTACGGTAGCTGGTTACGCTTGAAGTAAATTAACTCGTATGTTTATGTAACAATGTTCTCGATTTCTCGGCAATGTTTAATTTCAATGTCAAACAAATATTTACGTTACCTTGAACGTTTCCAAGGATAAGTAATGTGCGTGCCAATCCTGCGGGCGTCCTTTCGAAGGTTAGCGAAGGAAAGGGGACGGAAATCTGTATGTTATCAAAGTTAAGCAGTTTTGTTTGTATAGTTCAAACGTATTTATCGAAAAGCAATTGGTAAAATATTTTCAATGCATTTCTATTTAGTCATTATAATATGATAAACTGACTAGTTTATCTGAGTAGACTGATAATTTGACTAGATGTAAGATACCAATGGGTGTATGTTATATAATTAAACTCGCAATTGCTTAGCGTGGTAAACTATAGAGTCTATAACCCTTCAAAGGAGATGCATGCCCCGTAGTAAAATGATTGCTGAGAATAGTGATTCAATGATGTTGAAGGTTACAAAGTATGCCAAAGTTAGCAGTATATTTAATGCCCATAAATGAGGTCAACTAGGGTATGTCACAGGACGACAATGAAAATTATTTTATCATCTAGTAGATTGATAATCCTGTGCAACTTCTATAAAATTTACTGTACTGTATAATACCGTGCATTCATAAAACAAGATGGGAATAAGTGTTAAATACGGCAAAGTCAGGATGGCACGCGAATATAGATTCGAAATATTAAGGGCAGAGCGCTGTTTTGCCTCTAACAAACAAGCGAATAAGGAAACTGATACAGATTGTTATTGCTTTTATTAATTTGTGGGAGTTGTGTAGGAATTGTTTACTTTGTGTATGTAACATAGTTAATAATTATTCTGCTATCTTTTTTAATGGAAATGGTATCTTTTATTACGTCATTAACGTCTGTTTGCAATGTATAAAACATTGCAAACAGACGTTACATAATAGTAGCAAGTAAGCGTTCAGTCGACCTGATGGTATCATGATACCTGGTCATCATCATCTGGTAACCATCAGGTCCTGATATCTGTATGAAGCCCATAAGGATGAAAAAAGGTATAAATATATAAAAAAAGGTAGAAATAAGTGTCCACCATCATCAAAATGTATGTTCACGCTGGCATTTTTTGAGACATGTGGTATTAGATTTTTGTTTCAAGAAGCCTTAAAATGACTTATTTTATTCGTGTCATACTAAATTTCTTTCTTTCTTGTCATTAAATAAAGACATAAAAGTTACGACAAAACAAATATCCCATTTGGAGAAATTTATTGCTAAAACCCCGATGAGATCATCGCTCTGCCTATAAAGGGAATCATGGAGTGTAATGGCCTTCTTGAACAAACCCTCAAAAGTAATTCCATTTAGCTTGATGAAGGTTTAATGTTATACTTTTTATCTGATGCTGATGGTACTTTACTTTTACTATCAGCCGATATTAGGTAGTCTCCCGGACAGTAGATAGTGGACTCCCAAAAAGCGTTTATAAACCGGATCTTCGGCTCGCTTTTGCTAGTCATGTCTTGCTGCATTGTGTGTATTTTGGTTTAAACTAGGTCTTTAACTGTTTTATTATTATCTAGAAAAAATGTTGCCTCAACTTTCAAGTTATTTCAAGTACTTAGATGAAATATCAACTGGATTTTATTCGACTGCGGTAAAAAGAGGGAAATGTTTTTCGGGCGTATGTATTAACGTATGTCGTACCTTACTCGTTATGTGTAGTAAGTAGAACTAGCGAGACATCTACTTTTAAAACACAAGAATGTCCGTTGAGCTATGAGATTCGCATGGTTTGCAATAGTATCGTCTCGACTGCACAATTTACACAATAGCGGTCTTAACGGTGTACCTGTGTCCCGCTTGGTTAGTAATGCACTGAGCTCGGGGTAAAGATATCCATGATTAACGTGAGTGCACGTTGGATGGATTAGCATTGAAATTAAAAGTAAGTGTTATATTGAATAGTTGTTAAATCTATTCGAATAGTGGAACTAGGTTTATTATAATAATAATAACATTTTCTTATAGTACTTACGTACGTAATAAGTAAGTTACGTACGTAGAGATAATCGCGCATAACATACATACAGTTCAAATTGAGAACCTCCTTTTTTTGAAGTCTGTTAAAAATTATATGTTTCTTTGTGTTGAAATTATATATTTAAACAGATAGTAGAGTGCTGTGTAAAAATATAATGTAGTAAGTGGGATTTGCAATCGAGCTTGATAGGCAGTGCTTACCTCATCCTTCTCACTCTGAGAGGAGACATGGGTCGGACAGTAATGGGTACATGTTGATGCAGTGATGTTAAGAGTCTTCTGTCGTCTAAGCCGTCGTTCTGTCGACTATCGTGCACCGACTCAGTATAGTATAGGAATCCTACCGAATCGGTCGATCACACATCAATTGTTTGAGACCATGATTTGAGTATTAACCTGAAAGGTTAATTTTCAAATCAGAATATAAAAGCGCTACTCTGCCGTGTATAGTGAAAACATCTGTGTGGTGGTGTCAAATTTTCAAATACTCCAAACGCCTTCGCTATACATTTTTGCTAAAAGTAGTAACTTAATAATTTAAGAGGATCGTTTTCGTAATTCTTAGAATGAATTCATGATTCGCAAAAGTTGTAATTAATTAGGAATTAGGTAAATTCTAAAAATAAACGTAACATACGATAGCCGTATTTATAAACGTGCGTAAATACGGAAAGTAATGTCATCTGCCTGATGAATGTTAATTGGTTATAATGATGACGATGATGTTGATAAATATGTATCTTATAAAGTCTGCTGATCTGTCGGTCTGTGCAATTAAGTATAATGTGTTTTTATTTTTATTTTATTTAATAATATTATCGTATTACAGTTTAACAGAGGTTAAATAGATAACGCTTGTTAAAATGTAAAGGGGCTTAAGAAATTGACGGACCTGAAAAGCTCCTGAAGCTGTCAAACAACTTTCTAAACCCAGTATGCTTTATGTTCGGCCTTCAAGCTTAAGCTTAAATATACAAACATCACCGACCTAAGCCACCATTTAAGAGGCCAGGCACGCCTAATCTATCTATATGTGTGAGTAACGACTACTGTCGCCTTGACTTCTTGACGATACATAGTATGACCTGATGCGACCTTTGTCCCTTGAAATTATTTGAAGAGGTTACCACGCACGTGTTGTGTAGTTTCTTATCTTGCACTTAACAATTATAGGACATATTTCTGGTTATTTTGACTTGTTTTTGACCTTATGGGGTCGACTGGATTGCTTTCAATTCATCTTACATTTTCAAAAGCTTACGACAGTATAAATATACTTCCAACCGGAGGTGTAGGATGAGTGTCACTTCTCCGGGCAATACCCGACAGGGGCACCGCGCAGCGAAGATTATATCCCAAACGAGATCCTTGAGACTTCCAGGTCGCGCTACGGACGGCCGCCGAAGTGGGAAAATCCCACATAACCTGTTGATTTGTCCACGGCACCGGATAGAGGTGGTTTCGCCAGATTCGATCTACAATAGATTCTACCATCCGCAAATAGCGCATTTTATTCAATGAACGTTTCTCTTTCAGCCTAAATTTGTCATTGAGGTGACAAACTTCTATAAAAATACTAGCTGAGCTCGCGGTTTCACACGCGTTTAAAAGAAATGTAACGTGACATACATTAACCGAAATTTTATATCTCATTAGAAAAAAAAAACCCGATTTTGAAACATTCTTCATTGGTGCTCCGCTCCTGTTGGTCTTAGTGTGATGATATATAGCCAATAGCCTTCTTCGATAAATGGGCTATCTAACACCGAAAGAATTTTTCAAATCGGACCAGTAGTTCCTGAGATTACCGCGTTCAAACAAACAAACAAACAAACTCTTCAGCTTTATAATATTAGTATAGATTTTATCTAGTAGAAGCCTCTTTGTATAGTCATATAACATTCATTTGGGATAATTAATGCGTGTTCTGCGTCAATTTATTGTAATATTACACTAACGACGCATAAAGCGTAGGCCTTGTAATAATCGAATATGACATTAATTTTGCATGACTTGGGTTAAATATTGTTGTTAATATTTTGTGAAGTGTATGTCACCCATTACGTCTGGTGGTATATGTAAGTATGATTATATACTAGTTAATTTGCGAATTAAAAGTAAGTTTTGATTTGAGATATTACCACTGTCAACTAGGGTCCGATCTAATAGTCCAGTGGAATGAGATCTGAAATGTGCAAGGTTTCGTGTTTGAATCCCCGGCAATGGTAGAAAAGAGGACAAAAGTGTTTTTACGTAATTACTTGAAAAAGGTAAAAATAGACAAAAAAGATCTAACGAAAATGTGTAGGGTTAAAAAAAAGTAAGTAAGTAGTAGAAAAATAAGCGTTTTTTTTATTGGTTAAAAAAACGAATCTAATATAAATCGAATAAAATCTTAGAGAAACATAGTTTTTATTGTTGACTAATCTTGTTAAGGGTCTCTAAGTACTGTTACTATCATGGTCCAGGGATGTATGGAGCCCCGTATCCGTAACCGAAACCAAAATAAAAAAAAATATCCGTAACCGTGTCCGATATAAAAGTTTCGGATAATTTCGGATATGGTTACGTTTAAATTCCTTAAAAAAATAATATCCGTAACTGAAACTATCCGAAACTAACGGATAATCCGAAATAATTACATATCCGTAACCGTTTCCGAAACCGGTATAATATTACTCCTATATCTGTATCCAGATCCGAAACTACATATCCATAACATCCCTGCCATGGACATCTATCATCAACTCCAAATAACTTACACTGAGGTGTTATCCTTTTACCATTTATCATATCACACTCTTGAAACTAGATAACCTTAGGGTTTGTATTTTGAAAAAGCGATTCCGAATTCATACATAAAATTCTTAGCACCGAAATGCGAGCGAAAAAGGCTAACAAACTGTTATATATGAAATATTTTTTCAAAGTTACAAGAAAAAAATAGTTTAAAAATATATTTGAATGTTTGTAAAGCTACCACAGACAAGACAAGCTACGTTTGTTTGAACAAATGTATTTAACAGTTGCCGGTCTAGCCGCATTCTCATGGCATATGGCGATATGTTTGCCAATTTTAAGTGCCGCGTGATATCAGACGTTATATAATATGAAGGCGTAATTTAAAATATAATATTGTGGTGAATGTACAAGAGTTTACAGTTGAAGTGACAACATTTGACCAGTGAAAGTTATCGTAAATGTTTTGTTAACTACGCTCCGAAACAATACTTGTAATGGCGTGTCCATTACTCATCGTTATAATAGTAATGTTTGGATATTGTTACGATCGATTCCTTTCCTGTTTATTATTTTATCTGTTTTACATTTGTACCTTTGTAGGTATATTGGAATTGAAGTGTAGTGTTAATTCAGATTAATATAAATCGATTACTGTTTCGCGAAGTGCTTTGTTTATGGAGAAACGACAAATTCCGTATGACACAAATTGTGCATATAAATCCCAATAATAACTATTGCTAATGGAGCAAAGCTAATGTTGCAGGAATTATTTGTACT
>MOOZ01000782.1:833489-843898 GCA_002930495.1 Cecropterus lyciades
GCTGCCCCCCTGCCCATACCTGGCTACGCCTATGCGGGGCTACCCGATCAAACTATATTGGTTCTACCATCTTGTAAAATTATCGTTGTTGCCAGTCATATTGCTCGTATGATTATATTGAATATACTACAGCATTTTTTTATGAAGCTGAAAATCTAAACAAACGGATTTAAAAATGTTTGCCCTTTCTAAAGTGTCGTCTTTTTGTCGATTAGAGTAAAATTAAAATGTCTCACGGTATTTTGGATAAAGCGACAGATGTACTGCAGGAAGCAACATCTTAGGACACGTGAATGCGGATGAGGCTCGTCGTTGTTACTTTATCGCAACGGATAAGTTAAAGAAAGATTTTTACAATAAACTTAGTACTTCATAGTAACCAAGCACATGATAAATGTAAGAAATATTTGTTTACTAGCTGTATTAGTAGGTATAGTTTTTACCATTATGTCATATTGAGAAACAAGCAACTAGGGAAGGTATGCAACATATGTTTAAATGCCGATTGTAATCTGATCGTTGAGTGAATTGGTGAAAAGATGGGGTTAAAATTTCACTTTCTCGATTTAATTTTATAATATTGAAGTAGCAAAGGAGGGTGCAGTCCAGCTTTAAGCAACTCCATGTAGAACAGGGTTCTATATCAGTTTATAGTATGGAAGTAGCAATCGAGCATGAAGACCACCTGATGGTAAGTGGCTTCTGCCGCCCATGGACATCTGTAATCAACCCTAGGTAAGATCAGTTTCACCTAACCCACAGATGCAGTGCTACCCCTGAGGAACTAAGATGGAATGCCTCTGAAAAGTATGTCTCCCTTACCACACCCTTCAGACCAGAACACAGCAGCGCATAACACTGCTATTATTAGGCAGAAATAGGTGTAGCGGTGGTGCTTCCAGAGTCGAACCACAAAGATTTCTACCACCTTAAATATATGGTTCTATATGAAGTCAATCGCAGTTGTAATGCTAGTCCCGAAGGCCAAGATTACCATCTTAAGCTCATTCTCACGAGAGGTACCTCTCTCGTGAGAATGAGCCGGTAACCATACTCTTCCACCGAAACACGTGAACTGCTTCACGCTAGAAATATGTGTGGTACCTTCCCGGTTGAACTATATTCTTTTTACAACCTCGAAATCAAATTGGTCCTCAAACTCAAAACTGCTCCATTCTACTACTGCGAAATCATTCAATGAAAGTGATACACGCAAAATCAAATACATTGTTACATTGATTAAACATAACGTGTTATTGTGACGGGAAATCCTTGACGGGAAGGCAATACGAGTAAGATCTTATGTCAGTCGACGTCAACATGTTGGCTTTTACCGCTGCTAAAACATACCACGCTACAGGACACGTAGATTGAGTAGAAATGCATGTAGCGACACGGGAGTATCGTGTATACTATGCAAGGTTATACTACAACGATGAAGAGAAAATATAGATAGACATATAGATAGGTACTTCTACATAGATAGATAATTCTATACATATTACGCAGAAGCTGTGTCATCTAAGTTCATTTATGTAAATGTTACAAAAACCTACCCTTTATCTTACTAAAATTATAAATGCGAAAGTTTGTATGAGTAACAAACGTAACTCTTTTACGCAAAAAGCACTGATTGGAATGGATGAAATTTGGTACACAGATATTTTATGGTCTGGATTAACACATAGCGACGCAGCCGCGGGAAAACACTCGTCACTTATATATGAGATAATAATCCTTTTCACGCAAATAACGAAATAAATTTCTTTATGATAACGCGATTTTATGAAAATTAAAATATTGGCACAGAGGCAGAATTTTCGCATTACGTAGCGAGTAATACGTATATTTGCACATCTTTTAATAAAAAAAATACAACAACAAACGTTGAATAATTACTTGGGTATAGCAGTACCTATATTATAGCTGAAAAACGCAGCGGCCGCGGAGCGCACCCAATTAAATTTTTTTTTCTTTATTCTATATATTTCAATAACTTTTTTTCATTACATATTAGTATCAAACGAAACGATATTGCAGTCCATGTGATGGTAAGTGGTCAGTACCACCCATGTCCGTGTCACAGATGTCCTGTGACCAATTTATACATATAAATAAAATTGAAGTGACTGTTTGTAATATCGAAATAACTGCTTTTTACCAAATGCATATGGAAGTTTATACAATACTGATAACAAAACATCAAGTACTAAAATTTTTGTCTGTCTGTCTGTCTGTTTGTTCTGCGTAATCTCAAAAACCGCTGTATCGGTTTTGACCGGACTTTCACTGTTGGATAGCTGATGCATGACATCAGACTACTTCTTAGAAAATGTTATTAGGGTTTCGTACAAAAACTTAAAACCTAAAAAACCGCGCGCGCTCTACGCGCTCCGTCACTGCCGCTAATGTCAGAGACTGATCTCCTCTGAAACAATGCTGCTTTATTAAAATTGTATAAGAACTTAAATTTCGGCTATATGTAGACATAGTTACGTCAAGTTACAATTTTTAAACGCGGTTATAACCACGGAGCTAACCTAGTTCTATATATAAAATACATAGATTTTACCGAAGCCGATGAGGCCGACCACAGAAGGATATTGATACTTACCTCATACGTTATTCAGCCTAGAGGATTTTTTTCAGTTCATCAACTTCAGGCAGGTAAAAGTTTATCTGAAGAGACAATTAAGTTGCAATGCCGCGTTCCAATAAACAAAGGAGTTGAATATTCCAATAAAAACTTCAATAGACGTATTATAAAGTACGCTTTACTTCAATTTTACCAGTAGGTACATGCATTGCGGTTGCAATTACCATCCAGTGGACTCCAGTGGTTATGTGGAGAGTGGAAATGGATATATTTATGAAGTTTTTGTTTCGTATATTCCAAACTACAGATTATTACAATACAAATAGAACTAATATTGGTGTACCACGTCCACTTACCGTTCCGTTGGGAGTTGCTAGGTAGTTATTTGGTTTTTCTAAGCGATCGGATAATTATAGGCATTTGTCTGTTATCCTAGCATAACTTTGGGTAATAACCCATGAATTTAAAGGTTACGTTATTCCAATTTGGAGAATATACAATTTAATGAATTCTTAGGGGCCATCCATTAGTTACGTAAGATATTTAAGGGGGGTAGGGGGAGGGTCGAATCTCACGATTCTCTCTCCCTCTCTCGGTTTAATACCACGTAATTTTTTTTCTGCAAAAAAAAACCGTGTAAAATTGCGAGAAAACTGGATTAAATTAAATAAAACATTTTTCTTTACCCATCTTGAACATTCTCACGTGCGATTAGTTTATAGAGACAAATTTCTCTACCTCTTATCAAGAGGGAGGGGGAGTCGAAAAATCGTCAAAATGACCTCATGTAATAAATGGACGCACCCTTATTTGTTTTACGCGCTAACGGTTGAGAAAAACGTCGTGGTGAAACTTTCACGCCTGGTAAAAGTACTCTAAAAAGATTTCAATGGTGTGTAAAGTATCAAAATCCGCACTTGACAAGTGTGTTAAATTATGCCCAAAGTCGTTGTTAATGTCATTCTCGGAAGATACATCCCAGCTATGGTGAAACAATAGATGGTAATGACACTTTAAACGCCTTATAAACATATGATTATAGGAAATAAGTACCTACTGTAAAAATATACCATTAACTTTTTTGCACCTAATATACGAGGAAAACGAGAATGATCGTCACGTGATTAAGTAGTCACAGCGATCTATCTGTTTTAAATTAATATGTCTGTTTTATTACTTGCTAAATGTTCCAGCGGTTTCATTGGTATTTAACAAAATTTAAGATGACATGCTTCATTTAAGATGAAAGCTGCAATATTATACTTTAAACAACATTAACAAAAAAACATTTTTTCATACGGATACAAAACGATATTAGACTTTTTTTGTATAGATGTATATAAGTATAAGGGGTTGCGCGCTTGATATCCCTTCTGCCTGACCTTTACCTCGGGCCTTTAACTATTGCACTCAACAATAAGGTATCATAAGTTCTAAACATCCCCTGTTATAGTGAAAGCAAACAATAAGAACGGGTCGTTTCGACTCGAGTTATACTACAAATGGGTTTGTAGTTCGTTGTATAAATGAGTTCGTTGGTACGAATTAGTTAGTAGGTCGGATAAATGAGTGAAGTTGTAGTCATTAGAGGCGCTTTGCGGTATCACTCGCGTGCCGCTAACAAACTTATTATCAAGATTGCGACGGCTGCTAACTTTTGATAGCACTTATCACGATACCGATGTAGGTACCAACTTTTCGTGAGCCTCTTACGTGTGTAGAGTAACTTTTGACTGCGCATTGTATACCTATCTGATTATCAAGGAGATTCAGAAAAATGTATACATTATTTTACAGGAAGAAATATGATATAATATAAATAAAGTGAAGGATATCTTAAAATATTTTATTCTCTCAAGACTCTACAATAATAATCCTATCGGAATTAAACTGTATCTATGGGGCTATTAACACTCACAAATATCAGTAAGAATACACACCCTGAATCAGAAATAATATTTAAATTCATCATGTAGATGTTTGCCTAACCGGGGGGCGAATCCGGATTTAACTGCATGTCAGAACGGTATGGTGACCGTTGCGCCACGCGGGTTGAATAATAACATAGAAGATAATATGTAAAATGAGCATTGCTTGATTCATTAAATACCTCTTTACTACTACACCTATTTCTTCTTAGTAACAACAATGTTATGCATTGCTGTGTCCTGGTCTGAGGGGGATTTAAGGGAGATATACTTATCCGAAACGTTGTAACTTAGCCCTTAGGGGTAGCAACGCATTTGTTGCTTACATCAGGTGAGACTCTGATCTTATCTGAGGGTTGATTACAGATGTTAATGGGCGGCAGTGGCCACTTACCATCTGGTGGACTGCATGCTCGTTGGCTACTTCTTATATATAAAATTCTCGTGTCACAATGTTAGTTACCTTACCTATTCCTCCGAAACGGCTTTACCGATTTTCACCAAATTTTATATGCATATTCAGTAGGTCTGAGAATCGGCTACTATCTATTTTTCATACCCCTAAGCGATACGGGTTGTTCACCCCAAGATTTTTTTTTAATATTTGGATAAAAAAATGTTTTTATTTTCTGTAATATGCCATTAAAAAATACATACCACCCTTTTATCACCAACCCAATTTTTACCCTTTTATCACCAAACCCAATTTTTTTAGCCAGTTTAGTAATTTAATCATTTATATGGCAAAACAACGTTTGCCGGGTCAGCTAGTCCATATTATAAAAAAAATGTATGCGACACAAAATAACGACCTCTATATTTAACTCACGCCTCTGATTCTTTGTTTTTAATTTATGACGAACAAACATAACAAAAGACTCAAAATTGGATAGCATTATTTTTTGATACAAGTCATATATAAACAAACTCGATCGCTTTCATATTTCCATCGGCGAAGCGAGTTGATTTAATTTACCTAACAGTACTGTAAGTTAGTAAAGTTTATAGCTACCTACATCAGGGTCTATTGAACTATGTATGTTTATAGTTTACCGAACGGATGTCTCAAATAAGCAAAACCTACGTTAAAGTGGTATTGGCAATAGTTTTACGTACGTAATCCGATACTACTTTCCGGACTAAGTTTGCGTAATTTATTCACGAGCATTACCTACTATGAATATACATATTATTATTTATATTATTATTTTTTGCGTTTAGTTGTCGGTGTGGTTGTCGGCTCATTTTGTTGTTTGAGGCGATCATCTCAGACCCTCGGGAGTAGCAAATCGAAGTCATTAATTTTAGTAAGAACTCCTGTTCTACATATATGAAGTAGCATACAAATGGAGGGCGGCAGTGACTGCTTACTATCAGATAAACCGCGTGCTCGTTTGCTACTTCAATGTTATAAAAATAAGTATCATAGAAAAGTAGAAGGGAGAAGTAGAAAGGTAGAATATGCTGGTGAATATCTCTCTTGGTGAATATGCTGGTACCACCTTCTCACCTATGTATGTTATACAAGGTTTTCTTAATCTGCTTCAAAGAGATGAAAAAGAGAAAGTAAGGCGCGGTGCTATTCTTGGAGATTAAGTTGGAACGTGTCATATAACTAATACATCCTTATTATTCTTCAAAACAGAAAAAATAATGAATATAGAATATGCTGCATTTATCAGGCAGAAATAGGCGGTGATATCTTCAGTGTCAAACCACGAAGAGAGTTGCGGGCGCTATGCCTACAACAAAATCAATTAGGTACTTAAGATCCAGATTCAAAACTGATCACAAATGACAGAGATCGACCCTGAAACTTTTTGTATAACAGATAGGGTTACCACACGTACTTTATAATGAAGTATTATACTTTATGATAAAAATAAAGTACGCAAAAATACTTTATTTTGCATGATGTGGGATTAAATAAAGTTTGGTCGTAAGGTTTTTGCGTGAAACAAACATAATGTAATGTTTGTTTTTCTTCATTACAAGGTTTCTATAGCTATCTTACTTAGGCAGCGATAGAATACATATTTAGATGTGGTCACCGCCGCTCATGAACATTTGTAACCAATCTCATATAGCACCTACCTACACAGGTTTTACCTGAAGCCAATCACAAATGTGTTGCATCTGATGTGGACTATTGTGGTCGTCTCATATGTAAGTTATTTGGAATCTATACCCACCAAAAACAAAACTGCTTTACCTGGTATCTCCTAGTACGAACCATACTGGTTCTTTAACATTTAAAAGTCTTCAAAGATATATATTTATACATCAACGTGTCAAGCACAGAGTTAAGATAAATTAAGAGTAAAAGATTTTTTTTGTAAAATAAACAAAAATAACAACGTGTTAACTTGCAGAGGTTGTAAAATAATAATGACTTACACTTTGTATTGTTTCAAAAAAATGCAATGATAACACTATCACTTAAGTACGTTAACTACGGTCTACGGACGTGCATTATCACAAAAAAGTATCTATCGTAGAGTATGAATGAAATGGAGTCCGCCTATGACATAATGAATGGTAAGTTCAGGTAAAATAAAATAATAATGAATAAGGGTAAAAATATTCAAGTAGTATTTTTCTTGACGCTGATATATATATTTTTTCAGTGTTAAAATATTCTATTAAATTTAAAATACATGACTTTTTCGTATTTTCTCCTTTCGTTCAGTCTTAGGTGTTATAGAAATACTAAGATGATACTAAGATGATGATGATATAGAACTCACGTATACATGGACTTAAAGTTTAGATATTATTAGTACTATATGTATTTTACGCACGATCTTAGCATGACATACTTTTCAGAGGCATTCCATCTTAGTCCTCAGGGATAGCAATGCATCTGTGGCTAACCTTAGGTGAGACTTTGATCTTACCTAGGGTTGATTACAGGTGTCCATGGGCGGCAGTAGCCACTTACCATCAGGTGGGCTGCATGCTCGTTTGCTACGTTCTTACTATAAAAAAAAAAAAACGACATACTGAAACTGTATTGATTTTTATCAAAAGTTACTACAAGTCATGTATTGAAGCACCTGCTCATATTCAACCATAGTCGACTCTACTCCTTCACTAATTCTCTATCCCATTCTTTGCTCCACAATCAAACCGGATATTGTATTTCCAAGTATAGAACAAAAAGGTCTTAATACGAGGAAATAAGTGATTCTTAGGAACACAATAGAAAGTGCGCGTGCCAAGGTATTCGTCCTTTTCACGCAAAAAAACGCTGACCACTCGAGTTGTGGAGTACTTCTGGCATCGCTTTGTTTAGGACACTATCAATACAATGCACCACTCAACTTTTGAGTGGACCCTTTCTTATCGCCTTTTGGACGCGCCCTTGTTTATTACGAGCGGCGGTGTTCAATCTTTTGCATCGTGATGCGCTTGATCTAACATTGTTGAAATATTTAACACATAAATAAATAGAATTTTTAGTTATCCGCTCTTATGACTTTTTGACTACTTTTTAATGTCCTTTCGGTTGTAACGTGTAATATGTAAGATCGTAGTGGATAAAAATCTTTACATTGTTTTCAAAAAGTGCTTTACAAAACTAAACACTGCTTAGAAATAATATTCAGCAAATGCTTAGTATTTAGTTATATATTTATATTTAGATTATTCAATTAGATTGAATTTTCCTTAATGAGATATTATTTCAATTCTCACTGCGAAGTTTGTTTAGAATTTAAATATGATGGTTTAAAATATTACATTAACAATATTTTGTATAAATTATGTTAGTTGTTCTGATGATCAATGAAAAATAGTTCTACTTAATGTTCGCGAAGGTTTATGATTCAACCTACAATTGCCTTCCTTCATTCCCTACCTTCATTATGAGAAGGAATGAGTCTACTGAGTGTGAAACTATGGCATAAACTTAACTACGATTAATTGTTACCAGACAATATCTCTAAACAAATATTTATAGTTTCGTCCGAAGTTTCGGGCGTTGCCTGCTCCAGATTAATCATTAAATAATTCTTAAACTGACAGACTTCATGTCTAGATAAGTCTTAAACTGACAGACTTCACGAAGAATGAACTATATTAGTCGTTTTAAACTAGCCCTAATCCATTGTCTCTCCAGTCCGCCCATTAAAATAAAATTGACCATCATGTTGTTATATCAAATAAAATTTATTTCAAATTGCTTGCTTGATTCGAAATTTGGGAACCGTTGTGTTCAAGTGTCAGTTGAGACTTCCTTTAAAGCTCCTTGTAACTATAAACTACGCATCGACATTCCTCCGTTTTATTACTTTTTAATGTACCAAAAAGGAATAATAATGCGCTGAGCCTAAGCCTATATCTGATAAAGAGATGCGTGACGATTTGAAATTATCGAATCTGTCTATAAAATGTCTATCGATTGTTATTTATGAGGATGAATAAATAACAAAAAGAGATAAATGCAAGGGACCATCGATAAACTACACGTTATATGTATTTGACCCCTTTTCCATCCTTTAAGCTGATCATAACATTTGTAAAACCTACTCTCCCTAGCGTGATGTTACATAATTTGCAATATTGCACATAGAAATGAATAAATTAAAACAGCAGTTCTCAAATTACATTTAGTGTCTGTTTAAATTATTATCAAATTAAAAATGAAAATAAACTTTTGTTAATTTAACTTAACTAACTTTTGTTAATTTTCATTAATAAAATAAATAAGTGTGAGACGTAATTTTAAGGATGACACCTCAGTAAATCATTTAAAAAAATACTAAAGGCAACTTACGAATTTTATACGAAAGTTTTATAAAGTGCTTTTATTATTCTTTCACGCAAAACTACAGATAGTTTATGGCCAGGATTAACACATAAGACTTTTTCCTTTTTTTTATCCGACCGAAGTAGCAAACGAGCATGCAGTCCACCTGTTGGTAAGTGGTTACTGCCGTCCACGGACAACTCTAAGCAACTTCATATAGAACAGGGTTTCTATATGAAATCGATCACAGATGCGTTGCTACTCCCGAGGACTAAGATGGTCGCCTCACATATACGTGAGCCGGCAATCACACCCTTTCACCGAAACGTAAGAACTGCTTTACACTAGAAAGAGGTGTGCCGGTGGTACTTCTCCGGTCGAACTACACTGGTTATACCATCAGGCGAATAAGATACGTATTACCATGACCGTATGGGGCGGAGTCGCCGAAAATTAAAAAGCTGCATTATTACATACTAGGTAATAATGCAGCATTTTAATTATAATTGTTTGACCAGTAATAGAATGGTTGAAATTCGGCCTCTCAATCGAGAGTCCGAGGTTCGAATCCCAGGCCACCACTGATTTTTCTAAAACTATGTGCGTATTAGAAATTAATTAACACTGCTTTACGGTGACGGAAAACATCGTGAGGTAACCTACACACCTGAGAGTTCTTTAATAAGTTATCAAAGGTGTGTGAAGTCTAGCGCGGTGGATATGGCCTGAAACTCTCTCAATCTGGGAGAAGACCCGAGCCCAGCAGTGGGATAATGAGTTGACGGTAGAAGAAAGCCGACTAAAAGTAATAAACCCTGTACTATTAAGTAGATAAAACCCATTTATACGAATAAAACAGAGGTTTACTTAATAGCTAAAATGTTTCCATCAATCAAAGTAAACATTCCTTTAGCTGAGTGACTCAAAGGTTAATGTGGCGCGTTTCTGTGACTGAATTAATTAATTTATAGTTCACGCGAATGATAAAAATACTATAAATCTAAATGGCTTGACTGCGGCATCGTCGTCACACCTATTTCTGTTTTATAAGAACAGGGTAAAATGTGGTTTTATAACAACAGGGTATATTTGAAGGTGGTAGAACTCTTTGTGGTTCGACTCCGGAAGCACCACC
>MOOZ01000782.1:843905-865582 GCA_002930495.1 Cecropterus lyciades
GTGTTATGCGCTGTTGTGTTCTGGTCTGAAGGGTGTGGTAAGGGAGACATACTTTTCCGAGGCATTCCATCTTAGTCCTCAGGGGTAGCAACGCAGCTGTGGCTGTGTACCTACTATTTTTAAGGGCGTAGGTAAGTATAAGTATAGGTACCTACTTAAATTTCAGGGATTGTCACATGTTTCTGGCCGGTCACAGATACTACTGCAATGGGGTATAACTTTTTTTTTATCATATGGGAGTAGCAAACGAGCGTACGGTCCATCTGGTGGTAAGTGGCAACTGCCGCTCATGGACATCTCATATCAACCCCAAATAAGATCAGTCTTAACCGAGTTTAAACACAGATTTGTTGCTAACCTGAGGATTACATTGGAAGGCCCGTGATAAGTATAGCTCCTTTACCACACACCCTTCAGAACACAGCAGTGCACAAAACTGCTGTTATTAGGCAGAAATTGGTGTGGAGGTCATAGCCTAGTGGTTGAAACTTGAGTTCTCAATCGAGGGTCCGAGATTCGAATCCCAGGCACGCACCACTGATTATGTGCGTATTACAAATTAATTATCACTACTTTACGGTGAAGAAAAACATCGTGAAGAAACCTGCATACTTGAGTGTTCTCTAAAAAAAAGGAGTTCTCAAAAGATGTGTGAACTCTACCAATTCGCACTTGGCCATCGCGGTGGACTAGAGCCTGAAACTCTCTCAATCTGAGAGAAGACCCGTGCTCAGAAGTGGGACAATAATGGGTTGACGATGAGGTGTGGCGGTTGGGTCTTCGGAGTGGAACCGCGAAGAGTTCTACCATCTTTTAAAATAAAATAAAAATGAAAGCAAGTAAATATTGGTCTATTTACTAGCTTTCATTATATCTTTTTATATATCTTCTATATATCATAAAATAAAAGTCTCATAAAAGTCTTAAACTAAATATATACCTTTATGAACCAAAATTTCCTTTTAAGCAGTTGGGTTTTTCGTTTAATGTTTTTGACGATGTTACTAGTTAGTTAAATTGCATGCTCGTATGCTATATGAATCTAATAAAAAAATATTTTTGTTACTTCTACTAGGTACAAAGCGACATGACCTTTACTATTTATCCGCGCAATCGTACAAGTCTGTTTTTATTGTCACACTACACACTATTTCGTACATTTTTATTTTAGTCATTTTAATAATTTATGAATGCCCATAAAGGATCCGATGGCGCCTGTAAACCAGTATATTATTATATTGTCGTATTAAGGCAATAACCTTGAATTTTGAATACCTACGTACAACTTGCTAATGATGCCGAGGCTTTTTATTACTACTTTTACCTTAAATTAACGTTTAAAATTGCGTTTCTGTTATATTTTACATAACCTTCAAAATTGGTTATGAAGGAGAGAAAAAAAAAGACTGTAGGTATTCGTTTTAATTACCATTAAAAGTTCTTACTACGTGTTGTATATTCCTAAACATACCTAACTATTAATTGTCTACGATGATAACTCTTATAAAACTCGAATAACTCTTAATAATTTAGGTAGATGCTTATTCGAACTTTCCGCAGCTTAATCATTTAGGCAGATGCGAAAGTACTACCTTATTCGAACTTTTCGCAGCTTAATAATTTAGGTAGATGCGAAAGTACTACCTTATTCGAACTTTTCACAGCTTAATAATTTAGGTAACGAAGGTAAGTATAACCTTATTTGAACTTTACTTTGCTGCTATGCTTTGATTTTGGTAGGACGAGATACTGTACATAAGCGGATGCACATTGCACATGAATTAAGTTGGGTAAAAGAGGCGATCTAACTTAGTCATCAGGATCATTTATTGATGACGACCCGCGTGGCTGAGCGGTCACAATACCGGTCTGACACGCAGTGGGTCCCGGGTACGAACCCCGGCCAGACAGACATCTGAATGAAGAGTTTAGATTTCTGTTCTGGATCTGGGTGTTTGTGTATTCGTCTTTGTGTGTCCATGGCACCCACGACACAGGAGAAAATCCTACTGTGGGGCTATGATTGTAGAAAGTGTTTAGTACTAATTTTAGTATTTCATTAGGTTTACTTGATTCTCAATGGTAAGTACCAAAAAAACATATATATTTCATGTAACGATTGGGTATATAATGCTGATTTCTCCCGAAAAAATACAGTTCACGTTGCCTTTTTCGTGCAGGCGGTTCATGCTTCTATTTAATCCCTTACCATTACAGAAAGTTAAGCTTCAAAAGGCAACAGTAAGTTGACATTTCTCATGTAATATATGTTCACCTAATCTAATAAAATTCAGCTGTTGCTTTCCTGAAGCACTGTTAAGGAACACGAAATGATCTGAACGGCCATAACGCTAAGTTTTACTATCCGAGATGCAATCGGGATATTTTATTGCCAGCTAGCTCTTACACGCGACAATCTCCACGTTAGACTGTAAGTGGTTTTTTAAATCCCATATTCCTTGGTTTATCACAAATAGGTCATTTGAATGTTTGGGAATTTTGAATCGAATGTTTAGAAATATGAAAAAGTGGGAATATAAATTATAAGCGAGTCACATTTTAACTATAATTACATTAACAATAAACTTTTTTATTTTTATCCTCGGGTTTTAAGCATTTTTGAACTAAAACGTATTATTTTGTCCTGAGATCAGAAATATTTTTCATTGTTTAATATCTATCGTAGATATATTTCCCCTGTTTTTCCTCTACGTAACGTAAAATAAGTGTTCTAAAATATGCTTATTATATACAGATCGACGGAAAATAAAAAAAAGTTCAAAAGGGTTTATATATTCTGTTATATAATGATTTGGGAACTTATAGTTAACTTGAAATAAGTGAAAGACTTTTAATGATTTTTTTCAGGTACGAATACGATTCAGATATTAGAGAAGAGATATATAGAATAAAAACCAAACTATGTCCTGATTTTAGACTAATGTCTAAATATATCCACATTCCTTTCAAATACATTTTCAACGACCAGACGTATCTCGTCACAATTTCATATTACAGACAAGATACGGACCTACAAAAAATATAAAGACGACTGACCACGTGCCAACGCACCTACATATACATGATATAGGTACCTATCTTTAGAGGTAACATTTCCCGATAGCCATATAACTCGATACAAACAACACATGTATAACTACGCAGGTAGGCATGTATAGTACTATGTCGACTGTCCGTTCATTCATAAGAAGCAGTTCATTCATGCCAGTGCGAGGCCGGTGAATGGGAGCGAGAGAGACGGCAGACAACTAAGGTCGCGTTACATTGACAATAGCATCTTTTCGTATTCGCATTCGCACGAACGATCGTTTAGAATATTGTTCTAAGAAACGCCGAACAATATTGTTTTGTTTTAAAACAATCGAATGGAATCGGTAGCGGGCTTCTTTGTTTCATTCGAGTGGCCACTTCAAGTGTAAAGGAGGATTAAGGATTATTCTATGGTAACGAAAGGGTAGTCTTAAGCTTAATAAGGTTTCTCTAGACACATAACTTTGTTAACTCGGAACTATCCGCAAGATTAATGTCATAATGCTCATTACAATGATGACCTACATTGTGCATAAGCTTAACTTGATGCTAACCAGGCAGTACATCTGCCACCCGTTTACGTAAGAGATCATAAGTACTGGTAAAGGATTACTATTATAATGTCGTAAAGGAAATTCGTACGGAACTCCGAACCCAATCTATATAGGCATGGATCAACCATCAAGAAGCGAATGTTAATTTTTTATACACCTACCAAAACTCGTGGTGTTTATTTTCATTTGTCTGTAAGAGTATGCCGACATGACTAGTTTAGAGTGTAGGTACCCTGTGCCGACAAGTACCTACCCTCCGTAACGTCAATTGTTAATTAAGTAATTTTTCGCTGGACGTTTATTTCGCTACATGGAATCTAGGACGGAATGTGTTATTATAGTAATTATACGTCGTTCTTTTTAATATACTATGTTTATTATTTTTATGTCTTTTTTATTTTTATGTGTGTGTTTTTCATTTCAAATATAACTTAAATGTAACTTAAGCTTAACTTAGCGACTTTGAGGACGTGCCCTTACACACCGGAGCAACAAGATTGTGTAAAAAAACATCGTCGGTAGGAAGTCAACCCGAGCGCGACCCAACAATCTTGAGTCTTGTAAGATTTATCTCATATTTCTTTGGTATAATTTTTTTTCACAAATAACTTTCATTAATCACATAGATATCTTTGTACAAATAGTATAATCGTGGTTTATTTTGCGGTTAAGTGTTTTACACATAAATCAAGTCAATCAGACATTTTGTGGTCATTTAATAATATAATAAGTATATGATCCTTACAAGGTTTAAAGATTGATTATTAAGAAGTAAGAGTATTAAGAAGTAAGACGTACTAAGAAGATAGACGTATTATTCTTCTCTGTACTAGTACCTAGTACATACGACATGCTGTAAATAGGTATGCCATTTATTTTATGTACTCTTATACATTTTAAATATTTATCATTTTGGCAAGATCTTTTAAATATTGAATTGTACTATTTAAAGTTTTTCTAAATAATATTTAAAATAAATAATATTTCCTCAAAATACAGCACTCATAAACCGGTAATCAGTAAATCCATAATAGCATTAATGTTTCGCGAATATTTGAATACATAAAATTTTAGTACTACAGCGCTTAGAGAAATATTTAAATTGCATTTGTATTAGGTGTTAAAAAGTTTGTTTGGCAGTGATTGTATAGGATCCTTTAAAATATTGCTACGTCGACTCATAAAGAATTAAGTGGGTTGACGAGAATCAATTGTTGAATGCTACTGTATAATTTGAACATTCAAGAGGTCAAGAGAGAAGTTTAGATAGATTTCTTAAAGATTAGTGTGATATAAGATTTAATATATAATACCTATTATATTAACTTTTATATTATTTTATTTTAAAATATAATACATAAAGTACTTTTCTCCATTATTATTACGATTTAAATCAGAAAAAATGTATTATAAAGCTACCAAATATTCACTAATTAACAGGGAGAAAGTGTAAAAATTTAAAACGGAAACATTAAGCGAAAAAAAAATGTCACGAGTAAAGCCGGGCTTAAAGCATCAAGCAAGATACGTCGCGGTCGGAGGTGGTTATACCAGGCGCGTAGGCTTAGCCGTACCTGCTTCGGCGCGCCCGCTGCCAGTACGAGCTTGCCCGACACGCGCTCCGCACCTCGCACGGGAACCACCCAGCGACCCAACAACACGAACTGTCAAACCCAGTGCAACTGTGATAGAAATGCAAGTGCTAGCCGCCTTCGTCCTTGCCTGGCTCCTCGGTCAAGTCCGAGGTGTCATCCGCACCCCGCTCGAAGCGTTCCGACCCTCCGGTGAAATCCACATCCGAAGACCAGACAAGCTCCCGCTGCTGCCCCACAGAAGAACCGCCATTCAACCGAAGAGCGGCCTCAAAGTCCTATACCAAGTCGGTGTGAGTACATCTCATTTCAATGTTAATAAGTAAATGCGACATAAATATTAAGTGGATCACATAACCACCGTCGCACGGTCAATTAATGTGGGCAATTATGCAGTCGATATGCAAGTGTAAATAAAACGGCTTTTACTCAATATTGCCTTGGAGCCGAACGGATGTTTAAGTTTGCCGTTGGCGAGTTCTCCAGTTTCCGAGGCGTAACGTTTTATAGGGTCCGAAATAGGCAATCGAATCGGGCACTATTAGTTTTCGGAACATGCCGACGGGCGAAGGAGTTGCGAGATCCTGTTTTTGTAATCCAAACCGTTAAAACGAGTTCTCGATATTTGCGGTTTTAACCCATATCGCGTGTTACATATACCTACCTATTGCGTACGACACAAGAAGATTTGGCGCGAAAGGTTAACGCTTTACCGTGACACAGTCGTCATTGATATGAGACAAATAACACATTTCAAAATATACACGTGTTACAATACTATACACGAGAACTAAAGATCAAGGCGTTAGTTGACTTCCTCCCAAGTTTTACTATTCGACATTCGTCTTAGTCCGAATTACTCATATTAAGCATCAAATTATTCTTTAGCTAATAGATGTGACATATACTGTGTAGTAATAAATATTTCGATTATACATACGATAAGTGGTTGAACGCATTGCATACTTTATTGGACCGTGTATTACAGGCGTCTCGGAGTCGTGACAACTGTCACGATGGGTATGAATTCAAATAGAACCCATTGATTTCTGCTTAATCTATTTGCAACTTAAATTTCATAATGTCAGCTCAATTTATGTGCGTGTGAAATATATTCACTGGGTCGTCAGCAAAAGATAAAATTATTACCATTTAAATGTCTTATCGATTAAATTTATGTTTAGTAAAATGTACTGTATAGTAATTTTAAAACTCGATTAATATATATTTATCCTTTATTAACAAAAATGTTAAACGTTACATCGATTAAAATCATCTAATATAAAAGTAGATTAACATAACGATTTATATGGTGTTCATAATATTTTCAAAAAAATTATAATGAAAGAGTCATAGAAACATAAATACAATTTTGTGCAACAATTTAATTCACAGACACATAACATCATGTTGAAATAATTTATGAAAGAAAGAATTTTCAATAAAAAAACATTTTTTGCATTAAATACTATTAAGAACTAAGAAAAATAAACTACATATGATGATAGTATGACTGTGAATATTTCATCGTAATCTGATCAAACTTAATAAGTTCGCGGAAATATTGTAACCCTTTTCTAAGCGAGCTTTTTCCTTGAGCATTTCGAGAAACTTCCCATATATATTGCCCGGTATGCTATTCGTCACTTTTAATAAGAATTAAAAGGATTCCTCGTAGGGATCCACCCAACAGTTATGTCAATTAAACATAAGTAGAACAAAACGTCGACACATGGTACCCATGACATTGCTATATTTGAGAATACTGAACAATGAATAGACAGAAGGCGCTTACTATTGTATTTGTATGAAAACGTGAAGCCGAAAACACATTTTTAAATTCGAATTTCATAGTATTTCTTTCTTGCTATGTGAGCTAGACGTTATGTTTAAATCGAAACGGGCGTCAAATAATAATGAAAGGTTTTAACTATAGTGAGGTGTCTGTATTCTTTAATATTCTGAGGTATTTAATATATCAGGAAATTAAGACTTACTCTAGATAGGTAGCTTCTGAGCGTGCTAATTAATCTGTCGAGATTATTGCACTTTTTATGAAGGTCAAGGGCTCATCTCTCAACGTTTTGTATATTAGATACAAGTTGTAACTCACGGTTCCGTCTACTTTCAAGAATAATTTTAAATTATGTTCTATGTAATAAATACTTAATGTTACCTTAACATATTAACTATAAAATATTTAAATGTTTACATAAAATTCAATAGTTTTAATTTAAAACGATATCAAACATAGACAAACGGACACAAAAAATATGAAAATTTATATTATTGCTCCTTTTTTTTAATTTATACGATGTGCAAGTACGAGAAGCTTTCCTATTCATTACATGTAGGCGTTACTGAGGAAGATTACTATTTACATTTCAAGTTGTCAGAGTTTCTGGTCCAAAAATAGTATTATTTCAGGGATATTAATAAGGAGGCGTGCAGAAGTATGAAATATTCTAAAAGAGAAATAAGTTTATTTAACGTCATAGAAAAGAAAAAATAAAAGTGTGTGTCTAACATACATACTACCTATATGTTTTTTATTTGTGAATTTTAAACCGTTGAAAATTTGCAGTATTATGTGGAACCATAACATTTGTATTTCCATAACATTTGTTCAATCAGACACACTTCGATGGATTACATTTATAAAATAAGTAAATTGTTGGTCTGTCTATTCGGAATACACCTTAAATCCTCGGGAGATGACACAACTTGGTTTTTACTGTTTCATGATATAGGTTTCCTTAGTTTACAAGGCTAATAAAAACATTATTTTCACCTTCTCAAAATGCAGGCAAATTAGAAAAATCAGTAACAAACGCAGCCGCAGGCGAACCATGTTCGCAGTAAAGATAGCATCTTAAAACATAATGTGTATTGCTTCAACCGTGTAACCAATCGGTCGACGTCGGTCGTTATATCACTTTTTGCTCAATGAAATACAATAAGAATGTGCGTTATGTATGTCACTGCATGACATAACGGTGGTAGGAAATGCGTTAGATATATCAAATGTCTCCTGGCTCGAAAAACGGGAAATTGTATACATACATAAACTAGATTATTGTAACACATCCATACAGGAAATCCGCATAAAAAGTTGCGAGTAATAATTGATTGTTTCTGAAATAATTGCTCGCGACACAGCACAGCACTATCGTCAGCTATTTCCTATCTTGCATCGTGTAGTATAATAATTACGTTTTATGTGGTAACAAAAAAGCAAAAAGCCACGGATGTCGAGTTTTGTATGTTATATTTTAAAAACAACGTTAATCATATTATTATACCTAATTTTAAAGTCGATTCAAGAAGATAATCGTTCTAACCTAGGTCCGTAATTGCGTGTATTCGATAATGGTTATACTATGTCGAGTTGTTGATTTCGTAAAATGAGCTTTCATATTTGCGTTTAGGATTCAAGTTGTGTTTATGTTTGGGATTTTTTAAGGATGGATTCATGTTATGGATGCAGTGTTCGGCCGCGTAGGCGCATGCGTAACACGGGTAGCAGCAGGTGTTCATTCACTCATTCTTATCTTGACAGTTTCGATGACTTACGGCCACGGCTCCGTCCCGGCCAGTGTGTGCTATTTGGTATGAAAAAAAAAACATTTTTTTATGTCACTGGCCTTAAGCCCATTCGTAACGGTAACCGTTCTTTTCGGTCGTACGTCTCTTTAAGGAATGGAATTTAAAAGTTATCTTGTCTTTTATTTATAATTCTTTTATGCAAGAGCTTAAATCTTGACAGATATGAGCGTGTTGTAAGCCCCTTTCATTGACATTGGTTCGGTAAAAAGTTAGTTGAGTTTTAAATTATACGTTTATAGATTTTTAGCTTTAATAATGTGTGTGTCTTGAACCGAATACCACAACTGATTGTGATTTTGTGTAGATGATAATTATTTATATATTACAAGTATTATTTAATATAAATAATATTAAGTTTATGTAAGATGAATTGTTTAAAGCTTAGTAAGCTTTAAAGAATTAATTGAAAATCTACATATATTATTTGAAAATCAAAAATACAATAAAAACGCTATGCTTCCAAGTTATGTCAGTTTTCGCACTGCACCTTTTTAGATGCGCAGTTACAGACATTCCATATTTAATTATTGATTTGATTATAAAGCTTTTGTTACTTAGGCTTAATTTGCAAAATCATAGTCCACCTAACATTATTCTATATCAAATTATAATCAGAGCGAAGTCACAGGCAAGGCGCACCGTGACAACAACAGTGCTAAGCATTCGCCAATGCCACCGCTACAAAGAATCCGTTCAATAGGATAATGGCTATGCAATTTGGCCATTAAGATTTATTGTCTTTGAGGGACCTGGCTAGATAGGTGACAGGCGTCGAAAATGAATAAGCTCTGAACTAGGAATACCGTACGACACTGGCCTGATTTTTTACACATTAGTTCACCAGGAATCTTGGATGTAGTATCTTAGCTCATGGTGGTGTTTGGGGTAGAATGATTATGGTTCGACCGGGGAGATATCACCGTCATACCTAGTTCTAGCATGAGGCAATTCTTGCGTTTCGGTTGAAAGGTGTGTCTGCCGTCTCACTTTCATATGAGGCGACCATCTTAGTTCTCGGGAGTAACACACATCTGTAATCAACTTCAGATAGTTCCCTGTTCTATATGAAGTTGCTAACGGAAGGGCGACAGTGACCGCTTCTCATCAGTTGGACTGCGTGCTGAGTTCGCTCCTTCAATCTTGTAAAAAATAGATTAGGTATGAATTTGATAGCTATCTTTATGGTTCGGCTCTAGCACTGGCAGCCGAACTTATTTCTGATTTATATTTGCGATTTGTTCTTCTATAACAGTAGATAGGTTACCACTGGCTTCAAAAATGTTTCAACGGTCTACTTTAAGAATAATATATTATATTGATTAGATCTTTCAGATATTAACGTATTTGGTTTATAAGTCAATTTGTTTTGAACATCGCATACATATAATTTTACGGAATATTGCCGAACCGTAATGACGTCCTAGTATTAAAACAAATATGGATTTTATATTGTAAAATAATACGAGTAACTTGCTTCTATCTTGCACTATCTACTAGATATATACGTTTTAAATAGGAATAAGGTTATATATTTATATATATTTAACTTGATAATGGTTTATGTATATATTTATGTATATGTGTGATAATGGTTATGTATGTATATATTTAACTTGATAATGGTTTATGTGCGAAGTGGTACAATTGTACCCATTATTACTCTATCGGATTATTAATGATATTCAATTACAATCAATACAAAAATGAATAGACCGTGATAACAAAACCAATACCTTATAAAGTAATTACAAAAATACGTTAAAACATTTTATCGAAAGACTTAATATCTGAAGTGGCGACACAATCGGATATTGGCGATGTGATCAATCACTATTAAAACGTTATTAAGCGATGTCGGGTGACGGGGCACTTTCCATCGGATCTAATATCCGATATATGTGAAAACGAAATTCACCACCGCGAACGAACCTGACCCATGAACGTAAATCAACACAGAAGCAGTTTTTAAGAAAATAATACTTTTTTATTTATTTTGTTATACTAATTTTCATGTAATATTTCTCTCGTTTCTCTGTGAAGTAGATTTAATCAACAGGGTGATTATCTATGGCGTCGTAGCACCGTGATTTGATACGGTATTATGAGACAAATCTTTCACACTGTTTCGTTAATTAAATTTTGCTTGCGATAATGCATATCACGGGACATAAAAGAGTATCAGCAAAATTTCGATATCCCTATACTAAACCACTAATGAACAACGAAATGCCAGTGTTAGTATGGCTGCTGCCGCTCATCAACCTCAGTAAGAATTGGAGATGGTCACGAGATCAACCGCAAATGGGTTGTTACTTCTAAAGACTAACTTGTCCAGAGCATTCCAATTCAGATTTAAGGGGTAGCAACGGATCTGTGGCCAACCTAAGGTAACACTCTCCATGTGACGGTGGCCGCTTACCATGATTTGGACTGCGTCGTTTACCACTGTTATATTAAAAAAAACCGATCGCAATCGGAGGTAAAGCTCGACTCGAAGCGATTCCCAACCACCAGTACGACGTACCTGTAAGCGTCAACTGACGTATTTCCACGAAATGAATATCTCAATTTCATTAGCAGTAAAGCAAAAGCAAATATCCGAGAGGAAGGCGCGCAGGACGGACACAATTCCGTGGCGACCGACGGACGGACGCGTGTAACGGGAGTGTATCGCAGGAAATTGTAGAATACTTGAAAAAACATTACAACATTGACTAATAGAAGCGGTATCTTATATTTATTACGTGTAAACTGTATATAGATATATTTTATTATTATTATATAGGAGTTGTAAATATTCAACCTCAAATAAGATCGGTCTTACCTATAGTTGGTCCACGTTGCTACCCCTAGATACTAAGTTGGAACGCCACAGATAAGTAGTCAAGGTGATAGAACTCTTTGTGGTCCGGAAGCACCACCGCCACATCTATTTCTGCCTCAAAACAACAGTGTTATGCGCCGTTGTGTTCTGGTCTGAAGGATGTGGTAAGGGAGACATACTTTTCCGAGGCATTCCATCTTAGTCCTCAGGGGTAGCAACGCATGTGTGGGTAACCTTAGGTGAGACTTTGATCTTACCTAGGGCTGCTTACGGGTGTCCGTGGGCAGCAGTAGCCACTTACCATCAGGTGGGCTGCAGGCTCGTTTGCTACTTCCTTACTAAAAAAAAGTAACTATGTCTTCTTTACTGCTGTGATGAGGAACTGCTGTAATTAACAGAAGTACAATCGTTTCTACCACTTTCGGTAACGTCATAACATATCAGTATGTATGTTATAATATATCGGATTAGTAGTTTTTGAGTTGGTAGGACCACGAAGATTAGATTGCGAGGTTGTCACACATATTTTTAATATATTCCTTATAGTCATAGATGTATAGGAGGAGGGGGTGAACTTATTCATTTGTATATAGTTGTTAATTTTATTCAAAATCCTCAGGACTCAATTCAGTCAAAGGCTGTGTATTTTTAAGACAAATCAAATGTACGTACATATATCTAGCAAATATTGAGCTAAATAAAATTTATTACTAGTGGAAAAATTTACTGAAATAGTTATCGGCGCTTATCTGAAAATAGTTGTCTAGACGAGAGCTTAGCTTGTTTTCTAAATAGAAAAGTTGTTTACAAGCCAACAGTTGATTGATTATACCTATATCTGCACAAGTTAATATAATTTATAGTCCATAATTAAAACAGCTTTAGTTTCTTAACAAATCTATATAATTGTATATGTACATGTTTTTTCATTGTATATTAGACCAACCAGATTTTCAGATTATAAAAATTCTTATGCGACTATGAAATCATTTAGGTTAAACGTTTGTAGTCAATTTTAATCAGCTTATTACTATATAGCGATTTAGCGATATAGATGTCTATGTCTATACGAGTTCTTAATTCAACTGGAAAACAATCTAAAACATGTTTAAACTTGATTCATAGACACAACTATAATAGATTTACATTTACAGTAAAATGGAGAAAACAAAATGTCTATGCGCGTGTTTAGAATCAAACGTCATGCTTACAGACAGTTTCTGGCAATCAAATTATTGGGAAATTTAATGAGATAATCAACGTTTCTCCACGGATGGGGCTGAACTAGCGTGACTCGGGGACACGAGTCAACAAAGAAAAGTGAACGTAAAAAGCGACCTCGGGCGAGTGGGATCCTCGAGTCAACAACGTAAAGGCTTGGCCACAATGATTTATGATAACTTTGTACAAGTTTACTTCTCGGTACTGACTTACTACTCGGTCACAAAAAATAGGCAGTTACGAGTGCTACCCATAGAAAAGAAAACTTGAAAAATAAGGCAAGGATATATATCTATGTAAAGAAGATTTCACTTCAAAGAAGTTCTCAAAGGTTTGTGAAGTCTACCAATTCGCACTTGACCAGCGCGATAGACAATGGCTTAAATCCCTGATTCATCCCTGATCTCATTCTGAGAGAAGTGTTCAGCCGTAGAACAGTAATGGGTTGACAACAAGTAGTTACTGTACTGCTAAGTTCTAAGACGAAGATAGGACAGAATTGAAACTGCCACATATCGAGATAAGGTTGACGAAAGGGACGAAATACTCATAGGTACATATTCTTAGGATATCCCGGAGGTCTCTTCGCAGCGTCGAGGATGGCAACCGGGGTGGTTAGAGGGTACCTCACATAACACGGTGACACGCCCACGACTTCGGGTACCTTTGAAGGTTTCCCACTCCAAAGAAACAAAGATAGCTATTCTTCATGGTATAAAGTGTTTCTTACTATTTACTGCTATTCGACAAATTAAATTAACTTTTTTTTCTTTTGGATTTATTTTTCATAGTCTAGAGCGAAATTGAACTTTATTTTGTTTTTTGGTTTATCTTATCATCCCTTCTTAATGAAGTATAAGTTTACATAACTGTGGTTTTTTTCTTATGTACGTTATGACATAGCTTAGAGCTGATCTGAAGTTTGCCTAAGCCGAAGAAAAAATATTTGCTTCATCAAACGGTCTCAGAAAAATGAGGCAACGGAAATAATTAATAATCTACTTACCTACGTTACAAGTAATATTTGATCTTAAATTTTAAGAAAGCACGATTGTGAAAATAAACACACATTTCGTAAAACATAAAGAAAAGAAAAAAAAAGAAAGAAATAGGTTATTCATAATGCGTACACACCCACACTGTTAAAGAGACAGTTAAACATCATCATCTTTCGCATAATATAAAGTCGAAGGTTTGTGAGTATGTATGTAAGTCATTCACGCAAAATCTACTGGTGTAATTACGCTGAAATTTGGCATACATGTAGCTTATGACCTGGATTAACACACTCGTTACTGTAGTAAACATGACCGAAGTGGGAGGAACCGCAGGAATAAGTAATCTTAAAATAATACCTACTCTGTAACTCAAACTGAATAATCAAAGTTGATTTCGCGGAAAGTTTTGAATGGACGAGTGATTGAATGAATGAACGAAACAAGTTTATATAAGCGCCACTCGCAACAAAAACTGGTACATTGAGTCATATGACCGTTGAATACTTATAAACAGACCATAAATTGTATTTGTGTTCAGTGTCAACCACTCATTAGCTTGTAATCATTACCTTTTTATGGTGACAAGCGATATTTTTCAACGGTCATTAATTGTTAAATTGGATTAAGTTAATAATAGTGGGTGCAACTTTAACAAAAAATATAGGTATTTCTCGTTGCACATTAAATAAAGCCATAAAAATCATTCTACCTATTCGTGTTTCGTTAGTGGTATAGTAAGACACACATACACATACAAAATTTACGAAGACCTAAACTCAGAATAACCTCTTACCAAAAAATATCAAATAAAGAACAATTAAAATTACTAAAATGAAAACCAAAATGAAAACGCATCCCTACATTTACTATAAAGGGTAACAAAAATAAAAATATATGTACATCGTTAATGAATCGCGCGTCGTCAAATTGACGTTATTATAAATCCAACTCTTTGTGTACGTAGCGTTAGATAATAAGGAGAGAAATAAAGACAAAAAGATCAACACGAGAGCGGCACCCGGACCGGAGGCTGCACCTGCGTTACGCGACAAAAAACCTAAATACAATCCGAGGTTTTTCGTTCTTCACTACAAAAAAATAAAGGTCAAGCGCGAGTAGGGCTCGCGCTACAGTGTTCATTATTATGCATAGGGAGCACTATAGGGCGAGCGCGATTGAAACGTAATTGTGTATTTTTTTCATTTCCGACCAAATACCTTTTACCTTTTATTACTCTTTGGCCAATTTTATAATCAAGATAATTAATTTGCGGTAAAACGTAATCATAAGAGTAACAAACAAAGGTCCTTATTATTACGTAGAGAAATTACATTCAAACAATAAAACAATTACATTAGGTTCACTAAAAGAATTAAATAATAATTTGTTACAGGTATGAAAATAAAACGATGCCTTCTAGTGTCGGTCTCGCATAACACCCGTCCCTCTCTTTGTGGATGTCATGGGTTCATTTAAGGGACAAAATCTATAAAATGTGCAGCAGCGTCTAGTTGTTTAATATTACCTGTTTAGGTCATCAATACGCATACCTGGTGCTCACACTATTGGCAAAAACCTCCATCCCAGTATTGGACCTCAAAAGACTGGTGGATGAATATAAATAAATTATTTCCAACGTCATTAAGGAACTCTAAAAATAACCACAAACAGCGACGAGCCGAGATTTTACAATCCGACATTGATTTTTTTCCTCCAAAACTGCGACGCGAAGGTGTCAATTTCTTGTTTGATAATGATCGAGATGACAGATTTAGTAGTTTGGATGTTGATAAGAAAATATAACTTATTCTATCTATTCTTCTTATCAACATCCAAGCTACTAAATCTAAAAAATAATTTCTGAAGAAAAAAATTAAGCAACATAATTTTATCACAAATTGTATGTATACGTGATTAGTGTGTCACACTTATTTCATGTATTTTAACGTTTAGTCCCCTTGATGCTAAGTAGTCTTTGTCGTGCATTTTCCATGCATCCTTATGAGTTACGTACTACAAATAGAACAACACACACATTATTCTTTAGGCAATGTTGTCGCTGAGGACCAACTTGAAAGTTCTTAAAAATTGTTTAATTGTCACATCTATCAAGCACCTTAACGATCATCTCGACATAGAAAAGGAGATTCATTTAGCGTACGTAGTGTCATGCATAAACATTCTTTAAACCTTCTTCTAAAGAAGAGTTTTTAATTAGGTGTTTAGAAGAGCTCCTGAGTTGCGTTTCATGAATGAAACTTTCTTACCAGCATTATGTTCAGTGTTTCTATAATTTTCAGGCCGCTATTAATAAATGATCTTACCTCACATTATAAATTACCTTGAAGCTACCACGCCATCAAATTCAACACTCGTTACATTGGTAACTCGAACGCTCTTAACGGAGCCGTTGGATCCGTCCGCATCCGTCTCAAAGGGAATCACACGTGCGCTTTGAATGGAACACTCCGGATGCCCAGGGCCACAATGGAGATACCTATACGCCGTGTTTGAATACGAGATGTACTCCACTCGCGCATAATGTGCCCTCAGTAAGTTAAGACATTGTTGTCCATTCACGTGCGACGCTTTTGTGTCGATGCGCAAGCGAGTTCAGTTCGGTTTTTGAACGAACGTTGTACCTACGTCTCGCTCGCTACTTTGTTATATGTAGGAATGAGTTTTAAAAATTTAACTATATTTAAAATTAATTCCAAAAATAACAAGTATGCGTTATTTTACCACTGAAAATAAGTATACACACACATATAGTGCCTAAAAAATATCTTACTCGTGTAATAACATGAAATATTAACTTATTCCTAATAATAATTACAATTGGACCAATTCTCACAAACTTCTTATATTGTTCGATGTCACTATTTTAATTTTTGAGAATTATTTAGTATACATTTAATGTATTTGTCTCTTTTTTATCATTCCAATTAGGATTTACGGTTAAAGCTAGGTCAAACGATCTTCGGCGGTTTCATTGACTGTTCTATTTTGGCAGGCCGAAAATCAGTAGTTCATCACTAAAGATTTTGTTTTTTATTAAAATATAAAAAGGTGTCACGGTTACATATTATTTGTGTCATATAAAGATACTGGCTCTTTGTAATATTAAACATTAAGCAGTAAATAACAACGCAAGTTGCACATAACCGACGCCCGCGTACCTACACCATTTCAATACACGGCCATTTGCGCTATCTACCCACTGAAGTGAGTACAAAACATTACGGCGACGTAATGAACGACACGTTTCATAATCCCATATTATTTGACATGTGTGTTAACGATAAATTTGAAGGTAAAACTTAACGTTGTTTTAGTATGAACTTTATTTGAAACTAGATGTGCCCGCGGTTAAGAAAAAGGTAACTTCTACTTGTAATATTTTTATAGAGATAGGTTCAAATGAAATAACGACTAAATGTTACCTCAATATGGTCTGTAAATCTATTTTTTATGTATTCAATCCATTAAATTAAATTTAATAGTTTTAGATCTATGTCAATTCAAACATAGATAAAAATTAAAAAAAAAAAATATCACTTTTTCTCAGTCCTTCAAACTACATATACTCCCAATTTGCCGACACGACATTGACACACGTATATCTATACTAATATTATAAAGCTGAAGAGTTTGTTTGTTTGAACGCGCTAATCTCAGGAACTTCTGGTCCAATTTGAAAAATTTTCTAATGAGATATAAAATTTCTCTTAATGTATGTCACGTCACATTTATTTTAAACGCGGGTGAAACCGCGAGCTCAGCTAGTTTTTTTATATTTACGTACGTTACGTATATCAACACTTGTATTTACACAAATTTTCATGTATCAATGTACAATCAACTTTGAGGATGTTTATTATAGTAAATACCATAAAAATAGTAAGTAAATACCAGTAAATACCATAAAAAAACTTGTCTCACAACCTAATGTAAATGGAAACTTATGAAGTAATAAGTACCTTCGACCATTAGGCGCTTTCTGTAGGCGTTGATGTCTTTTACATGAGGTTCTACCAAATCTCTTCGGTTTATATATAACTATAGCTCCTTGAATTATTGATTAAAAAATGTTGTATGGTCTATTGGCGGTATATTTGGCAGTAACACCAATCGTTATACATAACAAAAACAAGAATAGAAAAAATATGTCAATTTTTAAAAAAGGGTTGAAACAAATTTACCGCTGTTTTCGAGATTTCTAATTTATTTGTTGCCTAATAATATTTTTAGTCCGATGAACGTAGCGAATTTATGCTAAACACTATATCTTAGATCAACTCCACTAATGTTAGGATGCTCCAAAAATAGTTTTTGGCGTTTACTTCTGTCAACAAACTTCTTTCTTCTTCTCACACTTATTTGGCTAATGACACCCTTTGATCATAAACGTTATCCATATGTTTTCAAACGACCTCGTAGCTTCAAAAACGCTGCCTACGGAGTGCATGGGTGTACTTACCCGATTTACAACGTGTGATTAATTGTAACGCGGAAGTTTCTACTTGTGGGATTGTAGGCAGCGCGCCTGTGGAATTGTTTGTTACCTTTTAAGAAGTAACGAATGAGTCACATGCGATACTCCACTTCAATTTGTGTTCAATGTAATTGAAATTTCTTTAAATATGCATAATTGTATGTTTAATATCTGTGTGAATAGATTGCGATGTCGCCGATCTATGCGTGGAGTGTAGGGGCTAGGCAGAAATATTTTAGTCATGGTTAATATCGTCTTCAGCAAAAGCATCATACGTGTTTAAGCATTGGTTTGATGTAGTGGTAACTATTAACATTCAGTGGATGGATTTAAACTATTTTTCGCTATATAATTACGAAGTAGAAAACGGGGTAGTTTACCAAATAGCAAGTGACCCAATAAGATTTAAGTCTTGGAGAACTATATATATTCCTTATCACACCCTTCAAACCAGAACACAGCAGCGCTTATCACTGTTGATATTAGGTAGAAGATGTAGCGCTGAATGGACTACAAATATAAAAGACGTTAAATGTACAAATATAATAAGTATTAGTGCAATATACGTAAGTTAGTACTACACCTACGTTATTCTTTTACAGAAAGAAAATTATAGAAATGTTTATCCTAAATTCCTTTCGACACTAATCTCTTAACAGACTTTGAATATTGTAAGTCTCATATGGAAACATGAGGAATAACAGCTCTGAAGCAACCAAAAATAATACTAACTATTCAACTTAAACAAAATATTTAAAAGAAAAAGTGACCGACTATTGATTTCCATAACCGAACCGAGAGGCAATTATAACTTCAGCAACACATCCGAAGTAGCTAGCAGGTCGAGTCCGGACAGTGGGCGCGGCGGACTAATTGCAGTCGTAATAAATAATTTGTGAGTGGTGGTACGTAATTACTCGGATTAGTAATTTGTTCTCGGCTACCTGTGTTTGGGACCATCCGGCCGCCCGCCGCCTCGGGCTAAACCGAAATCTTCGCTTTCGGGTTCCGTAATACGTAAGTGGGTAGAGTGAAGTAGGCAAAATACATGTAGAATTCAATATGTAGGTAAGCATTTAATTGCTTAGTAGGTAGTAGGTAAGTTAAGTAGGTGGTAAGGTATATTTAATTACGCAACTGGCTTTTCAACTTTTCGCCCTTCTTCGCCTAGCTGGTGTGTTTTATATAATAACCTTTTGTTATGTTAGTTCAAATTAACTTCATAATGGCAGACACATTCTCAAAATGGGATGTTTATATTTATTATTCAGTTTACGAAGACCTTATTACATAAAGACCTTAGCTAAGGGCACTCTTTTTCAACGAGAATCTTTTTTTCTATCTTGATTGTATTTCAAATCAAAACAGGCTTAGTGGTGGTGTGTTTGGGTTCTCGCGCAGATATTTGAAAAACCTTTCGCGGGCAAACGCGATAACCTTAGCTCGTTACCAGGTTTTATTATCGCGTCTACGGAACGCCACATCACGCGTGGTACGCATTTGCTTGTTATTTTTTTACTTTTGAAATCCGTATTGTAATTATTACAACCTGATTGGAACATTGTAATTTGTCGGAGAGTAGCAATTATGTCTACATGCCTATGGTAGATGTGCTGTTGAGTTTAAAACTTAAGTACCTATAGAAAAAGTTCTGTGTTTACTTCGCTTGAAGTGCTATAATAAGCACGTGCGGATTTCACATTGATATTTAAATCTCGTTTTTTTTGTAAAGTTACTAAGCGATGAATTTTTTTTTGTCAGAATTTCCCATATTTACATCTACCCAATAAAGCTATGAAAAATATCGCATAGTTCAAGTTTTAAAGTTTACAAGCATGCATCGCCGTGAAGTTTAGTTTGTATCTAATGTAAGTACATTAGAGCAGCTTGATAACGTTTTTTAAAAAAATATCTTCTGTGCGTGTTGAATACAAATTCGATAGTAAGAATTTTATGAATGCCTTATATGTTTCAAACATGCTTATTGTTTTTTGTTTTTAAACTCATATTCGTAATATTGGAGGTATCACACAAAGACGGCACGCAGCCTAGAACCACATGCATTTTGGGAAACAATATCAACTAGGGAATCGAACTTGTGGCCCTGAAAAAAAATGAGCCATACGCATGAAGCAATGCACAAAATTGTCTCAGTTTCGTAATCCTTAACAAATATGTAACAAAACAAGGACACGCGATTGATAAGGCGAAAGGACGATGGGTCTCGATTGCGATCGTGCAATCGTTACAAACAGCTGGTCAGTTGGCGTGGGTGGGTACGACCATGAGTATTTAATATGAGGCGAAAAATGTCATAACAGAATCATTGCTCAACAAAATAAGTACAGTTGTAGAGTAAACACTCACCCACACGCTATTACTTTATGAATTTCCTCTTACTTATATTACTTAATTAGGTGTAGTTTAATTAAAAGTGGAGCGCCTCTATCCAAAGTTCTGTAAATTTTAACTATGAACAAAGTCAAGCAAATTGGGGAACGAGGAGTTATATGGGGGACCAATAGTTGTAATATTTAATGTGCGCTTTTTTATTTTATTTTTATTTCATTAAATGAATACCAACATAATGTACATCAACACATTTTTAAGTTGAAAGGAAACATATAGAGGGCAAACTTAATGCCATTACAATTACAGGTGTAGACTACTTGCAAGTTGAATGAATAAAAAACATAAAAAAGATGAAATATTGAAAGATGAAATATTGATATATACAAAATTATGGTTTGCAATCGTTGCGCAATTTAATTCACTTGACTTTGTTAATGCATGTAGAAAAGATGTCAAAACTTGAGGACCTGGAGATTTAGTTAATAGGCGCTGTCCAAGATTAGATCTATACATTCAGAAAATAGTTCTTGAAAACCTAGGTAGTCTACAAGGAACTCAAATATTTAAAAGACTAAGTAAGGGCTATCAAGAAAACCATTAGCAAGTTTATTCAGAATTCTTTTGCGCGATACGTACTAAAGAAGCAACGCTGTCTAGAAGATTTTATAGAGTTTTTGACTTTTTTAAGTAAACAATATTAAAACTACATTTATATATTGTGAATTATAATTGATTGTGGGAGATGTCCTGTAACACTTTGCTGAATTAGTACTCCTTTCATTATAAATACAGCTATTGTAAAAAGTAATTTTAGTTTCGTATTCTGTTTAGAAAATCCTTTCATGAGCTATCGATATCATAAACGTTCAAAAAAATTAGTTCGTCATATTGGTGCATCCGCCATATTGGATTTAGAACGTCGCTGAGCTAATCATTCAATGACATTCACACCGAACGATTGTACAAAATTGCAGCTCAATCGGT
>MOOZ01000782.1:882033-893213 GCA_002930495.1 Cecropterus lyciades
GAGAAAATCCTACTGTGGGGCTATGAGTGTAAAAAGCGTTTTTAAGCGTTTAATATAGGTATGTGTGTACGTGAATGAATTTATGTGTAAAATGACGAATTGTATCACTACATTTCACCACGACACTGTCATACAAAATTTCATCCCTTGTGTATATCGCCCTTCGGAGTGGTATTGTTTAGAACCCTCTCTCTGTATAGATCTTAAAAGGAATCCACCGGTCTAGTTTCATACTCCTTCCTAGTTTAGGCTATACGACAATAAATCAGTCAGTCAATCCAACAGCATATTCCCTTTTATATGTATAAATAACTAGAAAAACGTGAATATTAGAATCTTTAGATTTGAGCTTTATTTTTATGACGCGAAAGTCTCGTAGGTTGTACAACGCCATAGGGCATACGATACGGCTCAGTCGTTCCGGCACGTTAATTATAAACTGTGTTCAATCAATTTTTACCTGTTGACTACTGAGCGTGGAGATCTCAGTGCTAGCGGATGCAAATACCCCTTTAAGTTAATATACTTACGCATGAAGTAAATAACGGTAGTTTTAACTATTATAAAACAGTTTTACGTTTCTGCTTGTTCGTGTATCATCTAAAAACTACAGGATGAATTTTAGGGATGTTTGTGTGTTTAAAAGATTATGATGAGACGTATAAAATGTTATATATTTTCCCTGGGAACTAAAAATTCGAATAATAAAATAATATTGTCGTGTTAAATAGCATTAAAGGAAAGAACAGTTTTGAGTTAGTGATAAAAAGTATTTAAGTATTTAAAGGCAGTAAATTTATTTAAAAAAAAGGAACTTTGAATATATATTTCTTGTACGCTGCAAAAACAAGTAGTTAAGGGCTGATAAGTTGAACTTCCTACGGTGTTAGGTGTTGTTCATCATGCAGACAGAGTTGCGGGCGTAAGCCAGTAAGATGTATCGCGTAATTAACTAGGTTTATAATCTCAGAAGTCATATGTAGGATTAACTTTAATTTATTCAGTGATTATATTAAATAAACAATATCTCATAATTAAGTGAACATTATACGCACTACTAATGTTATTGCGATGATAAAACTAAGAAAATAAAGAACAACTTTATTCACCTTAATTTTCTCGTAGTCATTAAGGGCAGATAAAATAAAAAATAAAATAGAATTTCAGGTCACCATGTTTCCAGGTTTTTATACTTACTAGGTTCCAGGTTTTTATACTTCCAGGTTTTTAAACTCGTAAGTTTTTATACTTACGAACGATACAAATAAATATTCAATATTTCACGTCTATGTATTAAAACATTGTCTAATTCTGAACTTGAGAATTAAGATGAAATGCTTTCTACTTTACACTAAGCTTTGAAATAGACGTTTACTTGAGAATGGAATGCTTCTGACTCGCTATAACAGTCTTCCAGTCAGATGAAATATTCAAGTTCTAGCTCTATAACACAGCTACTTTGCAAGACGCTTTGCGGTCTACGAGCGTTTCTATCAGAAAAAGGAAAATTACGTACAGTTTACAGTTTACTGATTACCACCACACCGGCTAGTGCCACTTGATGGGGTAAAAAATCGCGACATATTTTAACCATATATTGTAACTGCTTATATGCAACTTTGTAGCATGTCACTTTCATTTTCAAAGTCACTGATTACAAGTACTACGAATTATTTAGTGTTAGGTATTTTATAGATATTTGGAAACTACTAGTTTAAATTATAATAACTAAATAAAATAAACTGGATAAAAAAGTTTTGATGTGTCTTATGCTGAGAGGTGACCAGTTGTCAGCTGTAAAACAATAAAGGCAATGTGATAATAGAGACAAACTTAGCCCAGGTAGCAACGAATCTGTGGCCAATCTCAACTAAGCTTCCAATCTTATCTAGGGTTAATAACAGGTGTCCATAGGCTGTAGTAAATACTTACCAACTGAAGGACAATAACAACAACATTTGCTACGTCTTTATTATAAAAAAGGGTCCAAGATGAGAAAGGTTCTAGTGGAACTAGACCCTTTCTCAGCCATTCTCATGTCTTTAAAGTGTTTATCTGTTTTTGTCATACGCTTGAGATTATAGCAGCAATGCGTAGGTCGCAGCTTCCTCAATCCTGCCAGCAGCCGATACAAAGGCAATCATTAGACGATTTGAGCGGTAATTACGTTTTCAACGACTCGGGGTGTTATAAAATGACGAGTAAAAGTGTTTACGGCGTCTTCGCACCATTATCCTCCACGTTCGGTTGTTATGTTCAGTTATTCTTTACATTGCGATCACATTGATTATTATGAGAATGGACCCGTGCACTTTTAAAACTGCAAGTAAAATAAGGCCCCAGTTTCCATAGACGGTAATCTCATCCGAGATTAGCGTAATGGATGCTTCTGTGTTATCTGCATATCTTTAAGGTTATAAGCTAACACATACGTTACATTGTATCATGGCATGGTCGTCGCGGGTGGAACGTTTGGGTGGTTTCATCGATTGGATTGCATAAAAATTGTATAAACGTCTACGCACGTTTTTCTTAAGTTTGTTTTGATAGTTAGGTTAGGATATGAAAGCTAAAAATAAATAAAAAAGATATAATAAATTACACTTTAAATCATGTGGAAAATTAATACATTGTAATGTATGAAAATGCACAATCAAATGTCTGAAAGAACGCAAAATAATTTTTGGTTGCGTCCTTTTTGTATTCAATAAACTATATGCCAACTAATAACAGATGGCTTGAATGTCAAACTGGGTGAAACTTTGACATAATTTTGACAATGTCCGCCCTATATATTTAATCTTTGTGTCTGTCAATGAGACGTGGTCAATACGGAGTTGTATTTAAAGATTTTAACGTGGTTCTTTACGTACAATCGTTTTCAGTAACATAATTTTCTAATATGATCTCATTGTCTCTAATATAATAACATTTTACATTATATGTGTGCATATTATGTCCTCTTTACGTGTTAACTTCAATACTGTCGAACTAGTATGCAACTTCTGTAATCGGCGCGTGACATTTCCGTTATTCACTGAAAATACTCTCTGACTAGTTTCTCCCAAAGTGCCAAAAGCAGTTTATAAACTTCAATAACACCGACACTTAGGAAATGGCAACTTCAATGCATATGCCAATAAAACTACTACCGACGTTTAATATAGACTATATTGCACTATAAATGTCTAGAATTATGCACATAAACGTCCACGTTCCACGTACTCATATGTAGTTAGGGCAAGATAATTGAGCTACTTTGAAAGTCGATCGATTGAGACTAAGTGCTATTTGATAGGTAGACGTGCCTTTGTCGACAAATTTAGAGGTAAATTTACCCATTACTGCTTTACCCAGTGACACCGAAATATTTCGTTGAGTTTCAATGGTGATAATGAGCGATTCAAAAAGTAAAATTCACGTAATGGTCCCAGTACGGACCTAGATTTCAACGTGATTGTCTTTTGTATCATTACGTTTACTTTTGCGTTTTGTCGCAAGAAACTCGAAAGTTTCCTTTTATATTTACAAATGTCTTTAGAGTTTGTTAGAAAATGAACACAGTTAGCGAGTTAATAATTTCTTTAGGTATGAAAACCTTAATTTATACTTTGACTTGTTACAAGTAGGCATTTATAGTAATAAGTAGTTATTTTCTTTTATTTATTTTCATTTTATTTATAATTTATTATATAAGCCTTACTTTTTATTACGATAATAATCGTACTAAAAGAAACTTATTAAAACAGTTTAGGTATTTCTATTAACTTTTGCTTAATCAATGTATGTAAAAAAAAATCTAGAATACTTTTATAGTACTACTACTAGTAAAAATTCTTAACTTATGATATGATCCGTAGCGTTTTTGACGATGACAAGGGTATATACGGTAATATACGATTTACTATATAATATACATTATTTACTATACTCGTTTAGATTTATATTGTTTGCAATGCAACAAGGCATGTAGTCCACCTGAAGGTAATTGACCAATAGTCTCCGTGAAAATCTTTGATCAACACGAATAGGATTAGAATCCTACCTGAAGTCTACCACGGGGCTACTCCTGTGGACCAAGTTGGTATGCCGCTCATGAGAATGTTTACCTTACCACATCCTTATTAATTTCACTTTTGTTTCAATTTTTAAAATAAATTTCGGCTTCATCTTTATTCGTGTCCTGTTATGTATTATTCATGTATGTACTGCTATTCAATTATTTGTAATTGATTAGCAGTTGTTAAATCTTGTAACGGGGGCTGATAGCTTAACGTGGCTCCTAAGCACGGAAGCGCGCATAAAATTTAATGACTAGCGCTTACCCATCAAACTCTCAATGTGAAGCAACGTCGGGCACGTTGCTGTAAATATTCGAATTAATTATCGAAAAATAATAATTGTCAACTAATCCCTTCTTCGAATTATACAAAATAATTATAATTCAGTGATAATAATTCTATTCAATTTATAAAAGTATGCAATTTCTCATCAATGTTTCTTTATGAAGTTATTACGTAAAACTATCGTCCGTAAACCGACTTTACAGATGACCAATTGTAACATGGGAAGTACAAGCTAGATTATAATGAACTATCTTTATTGTGTGCCGTGTGGTGTCAGTATTCAATAACAACACCTCCTTGCGTTTCGTGGATGTCGCAGCAGCCGAATTAGGTACAAAAATCCAGGATATATGCAACAGCGTCATCAAAAAATCCGCTACTGTCACCCACACTCATGCCAGGCGTGGTGACTATTAGCAAACCTGTTATGGGCGTTTTAATTATTACTACAACTATGAGTTAATTATTAATGACATCTGTCACCAACAAGTGAAAATAGGTACAGATTACAACTCACAAAAACCCGGCACAAGGGTCGACGTTTTACAGATCCGAGTGCGAAATCTTCGACGTAATAAAAATTCTTATAACTCCATTAACTTACTTTCCAAAGAAGGTTGAGGTTTGCCGCAATAAAGCACACAATAATAATATACAGCCCAGATACATGAATATACTGTGAGAAGCAAGCTATTTTATAAGATGCGATATTAGATTGTTGAAGTCTGTCTAATTGGATAGTACACTTTATGCGCATTAGATTGAATTTTATGAACGTCTTATACAGATTGAAGGGATTCAAAAGTCTGTTTCAAAAGACGTGCACAGGTAGAAGGTTTATTGTCTATTTGTTAAGTGAAAGATAAATCTGTACGATTTAGATATATCTGAAAAATCCGTCAGTCGTAGTTACTAAATATCAAATTAGCAAATCGCTTCAAATGTACAAAATGTAATTGTAATTAATCAAAGGCCGCTAATTAATCAAAGGCAAATAAATGTATTCATAAAAGGATTCATTGAAAAGTATTAATTTCTAACTTTTATTCGATATTAGCGACTTTTCTAGCATCGAAAATTATGCAGACTACACACAGAATGAATGATTTTTGTCATCGATGCTTCAATTTCCCACGATCGCATAGGAGTCACTCCTCAAAAAGAGGAAGGTTGTTCTTAGATCTACCATGTTGGCGTTGGGTTAATGGGTAGACTTCTCATACCTTTGAAAGCGTTATGTATGTTAAATAAGTTTCCTCACGATGTTTTCATTCGTTATTATGAAGATGAACAGCAAGATGAAGATTATTTCAAGAATAAGAGATGTACGGTATTCGAACCTCAGACCGCAGTGGGAGGCCGAATTTCATGCCACTGGGTTACCACTGCTTTTATTGGATACATATTACAAAAGACTGAAGTACCGTAACGCAATGCGCATAGAGACACGTATTTTGTGAGTGAGGAGCGGCGTACAGATTGTGCAGGTCAGTTTCTAATTGGTTGCTTGCTGTTTATATGTATAAGGCTTTTACAGACTTCGCGATTTGACGACTTCTTTGTTCAAATGAGTTTCGATGAACATAATATTTCTAGCGCCTCGTGTAGCTTTCAAGTGTCAAAATTAAAAAGAAGATTTACGATATAGCTAGCTAGCGATTTGATTGATATTTTTCTTCATGCTTACATCCAAACAGTTTATACAACATAATGTCGGCTTAAGAATAGCCAAAGCTTTTGGCACAAATATGCTCTACATTCTATAGTGAATGAGACAAACCTAATTATATAAAATGTTGAATTATTGAAAAACAAAATTTTAATGCTCAACTGACTGGTACAATTATCCTTTTTTTCAAAATGAATCAAATAATGTTCTTACTTGTAAAATACTGTTACTATGGCGCACAGTGGCCACGATAATATTGCAAACAGTTTAAAATTGCGATATTACAAAAAAACCCTTCGTATGAAAAAGACCTTATCGAGTGCCGCGGTATATAACCGTCTGTCGGTAGATAACAGATGTAAAGTTAATTGTCCGAGTTAAGCTTGGTTTGATACAAACGAAGATCTTATCTAAGGTTCGCTAAGGATGGTTCCATCAAGAGTTTATAAGAGAAATGTTTGTTGCAGACAATTTATGCAGGGCCTTGAGAAATTACAAAATATTTGATAAAATGATTAAATTAGTAAAATAAGCAATGAATCATACATAAATAATTGACCACGTGCGAACTAGCATACGAGTTCTGTATCGTCAATTATTCGTTTTATTTATATTATTTAGCTTTAAAAACACACGTATTGTAAACAATAGTTTCTACTAGTTGCGGTTTAATGTATATACCGCAAAAAGGTCGAAATTATCGGCTCCTTGTATGGGTAAGTAAGATAAAGTAGATGAAATATTGGAGATCATATCATTTTCAACTTTATTATAATTTACTTTATACTTTACAACTCTATTAAAATTCTGACGATCCGCGTGGTGGAGCGGTTACATACCGGTCCGATACGCAATGGGTCCCGGGTTCGATCCCCGGCCAGACAATTCTGGGTCTGGTGTTTGTGTATTCGTCTGTGTATCCATGACACCTACGACACAGGAGTAAGTACTACTGTGGGGTTATGATGTAGAAAGCGTTTATGTTTATTATACTTAGTATTTGTTGATATGTCCGACCCGCGTGGCGAAAGGCAATTTTTTATCACATTGAAGCAGCAAACGAGCATGCAGTCCACCCGATGGTAAGTAGTTACCATCGGGTTGACTTTTTACTAATATAACAAAATGGGTATCAAATGATAGATAGTAAATAGACAAATCCAAAAATATATAATAGAATACTTTTACATGACTATTTTGACAAAAACTCATATAAATGTAAAAATTAAATATATATCATTATGAACAAAAATTTCGTTTTAAGAAGTCGCGTTTTTTGTTTTTATGTTTTATAGTTAAAATATGGGTAAAACTCACTCGAATTCGATGGCTCATCTATAGATATTATTATAGACTTTTTAAATGTTTAATTTCATTTTAAAATTTGTAAATTACATTTGATATTGTTTTTTTTTTTAGATATTTGCCTGCATTTGTATTTCTTAGAGTATACATCACATCACATATGAGTAGATGTGATGTATGTGATGAGATGATATATTTGGTATGCGATTAATAATAGGTCTGTGCCTAGGAAATTGCCGTTTTTCACGAAATAAATGGAGCGTATATTTTCTCTATATTTTTTATTTTTATTAGTCAAAGTATTCCCCCATACTATCATCTACATGCATCTTTGTCAACGCATTGGTAGCTTATTGATGCCCCTCTTGAAGAAATCAGCTGGACGGGAGGCAACGAATTCTTCAAAGGCATTTTGTACTACCTTTCGGGTCTTGAATTGTTTTCCCACCACGAAGTTATCAAAATTCTGGAAATAGTAAAAGTCTGTAGGCGCAAGGTCTGATGAGTACGGCGGATGACGGAGAACTTCCAACCTCAGCTCTTGTAGCTTGGAGACCGTCTGCTGTGCAGTATGAGGTCGTGCGTTGTCGTGCAGGAGCAGTGGAGCCGAACGATTGACCAAAGCTGATTGGAGACGTGCGAGTTTCTCCATCATTGTGTGAAGTTCTTCACAGTACACATCTGCAGTAATGCTCATCCTGTTTGGTAAGAAGCTGTGATGAAATACACCCGCGTTAGACCACCAAACAGTGTCCATCACTTTTCTAGGGGTAAGTTTTCGTTTAAGGCATTGTTTGGGTGCTGAACCAGGGTCCAACCAACTTGCTGAGCACTTACGATTGTCGAACAGGATCCATTTCTCGTCAAAAGTAACAATGCGGTTCAGAATTCCTTCATTTGTATGCCTGTTGAGCAGTGCAAGGCACGTCTTGACGCGTACTTCGCGCTGGCGATCATCGAGTTCGTGGGGTACCTATTTGTCAAGCTTTTTTACCTTAGCAATTTGACGCAAATTGACTATTATTGTTTTGATGTTAACGTCGAAAGCCGCTGCTAATTCAGGCGTAGATTGAGAATCATCAGCTTTCACAATCGCCTTTAATTCGTCAGTGTCGACCAAAGTTTTCGGACGACCACGTGGTTCATTTTTCAAGTCAAAATTTCCAGAACGGAAGCGGGCAAACCAATAACGGGTGGTGTGTTCGTTTGTAGTGTTCGCTCCGTAAACGTCGTTGATGTTGCGTGCCGCTTGTGCCGCTTTGTTGCCACGACGGTACTCATACTCTATAATTACTCGAATTTTTAACGTATCCATGATGACGAAAAATGTTCGATTGCGATGAAAACAAAACACTAACTATTAAACAAATGACGATTTTAGAAAAAAGAAATCCATGTTTTCAGCCAAAAAAAATATTTTGATTTCAAATGACCAGTACGGCAGAACGGCAATTTCATATTTAAAGACCTAATATTTAACATTCACCTACCATAGCTTTTATCAATGTGACCGGTTCAATGGACTGGTAAGTTTTTGTAATTTATACCTCAATCTTTTCACATGATACGTTACTTGGGTATTTTGACAATATTCGATTATTCATCCCCATTTTCATACCCCTATACATTGTAAATGACTGATCCGGACCAGTCATTTACAATGTATAGGGGTTAAAACGTGCTTAATTGTAATATACACGTCATTCCCTTTCATTTGATACCCCACTTAGGTATATTTGACATTATTCGATTATTTATCCCCAATATCATCCTCATACCTTAGTAAATACCTGAACCGATACTGACAAAACTTGTTTAATTTTATTATACACGTCATGCCCTTTCATTTGATACCCCACTTGAGTATATCTGACAGTATTCGATTATTTATCCCCCCTTTACCACACATACCCATGTAAATGGCTCAACCAACATGATAAAACATGTTTAATTATAGCGTACTCGTGATGCCCTTCCATTTGATACCCCACATGGATATATTTGGCAATTCGATTATTCCTCCCCACTTTTAACTACAATATCTAGTAACTGGCCGAACTGATTTTGATAAAATACATCTAATTGTAATACTGACATCATTCCCTTTTGTTTGATACCCCACCTGCGTACGAAAATTTGAATTTTGACAATATTCAAATTTTCGTACTTTAACTCTCTATATCTAGTAAATGGCTGAGTCGATTTTGATAAAACATGTCTAAGTGTAAGTTATTTATTATGTCCTTTCATTTTATATCCCTCTTGTGAATATTTAATAATATTTGATTTTTCATCACCACTTTCATGATAAAACATGTTTAGGAACCAGCAACCCGAAACCTTATTTCTAACAAAAAAAACGCATTCAAATCGGTTCACCCGTTAAGGAGCTACGTATCCACAGACAGACACACAGACAGACATAGCGATTAAACTTATAAAACCCCTCTTTTTGCGTCGGGGGTTAATAATAGTTTCGAACTAAAGTCGATCACAAATGCGTTGCTACTCTCAGGTACTAACATGGTCGCCACTTATTTAAGTGAACCGTGAGTGAGTTTACATTCTCTTTTCTGTATCATCTTCAGCATTTATATTATTAAGAAAAAAAAGAAAAGGAAACTCATAGTTATTGGAATAGTATTGTGTAACGATTTGCACTACTCCATTTGAATAATAAATCTTGTTACGCTCAACAATTATGGTCTAATCTTTTGATTAATCTCTTACGATGAGAATAACACCTATTCTGCTTAAACAATTACACCATACATTACCTGAAATATAATGTTACATTGTGTGCTCGTCTATTCGTCGCTCTTTACAATTTTCCCAGTAAAGAACGTTTTATCAAGCAGAAATGAAGTACTCGGATACTTTAATATTTAGCAGTGATTACACTTCAGCGCTACTACGTAATAAAAATGATTTTTATTATGTTTATCAATTTGTTAGTTGAATTCTTTGTGATAATGTCATTAATTTTTATTAGCTGTGTTTCGCAATGAATGCTATACGTTGTGATAGTGTGACAGTATTTATAAGTTCTAGCAGTGCTCGTAGAGTAACATGTCACACATATAACCGTAATTTTACACCTTCATAAAATTTAACGAAACAACATTTTTATAAAGGGGACTTGTAGTAACATTAGAAAATCAATTGGGAATCAAGCAAAAGATACTTTTAATTATCACCGGCCCCATGTCATCTAAAATATGTGAAGTAACAACTCCGCCCACGTTAGATACATAAGTTATACTTAAATTAGTTATCTAAATGCGCTAAACTTATATATATATATAACTGTTACTTTATTCCATAGGACCCCTGCAGTCTATGTCGCTCTCTGACTTTTAAGCTACCATCCATCTATCCATCAGCCTTTTGAGGTCCACTGTTGGACATAGGCCTCCCCTAATCGGTGCCACTCCAACCGATGTTGTGCCTTCTGAATCCAACGGTACCAATATGCCTAAAGTCAAACTCTTTGTAAAATCAAAAAACCAATCAATCACACAGAAATCGAACGTATTTTAGGAATAAAGGTTGCAAATATGTTATTCCATTGAAGGTGGTAGAACTCTTTGTGATTCGACTCCGGAAGCACCACCGCCACACGTATTTCTGCCTCATAACAGCAGTGTTATACACTGTTGTGTTTTGGTTTGAAGGGTGTGGTAAGGGAGACATACTTTTCCAAGGCTCAAATCTTAGACCTCAAGAGGTAGCTACGCACCTGTGGCTAACCTTAGGTTAGACTTTGGTCTTATCTAAGGTTGATTACAGATGTCCATGGGCGGCAGTAGCTACTAAACATCAGGTGGGCTGCCTGCTCGTTTGCTACTTCCATACTATAA
>MOOZ01000782.1:953221-966576 GCA_002930495.1 Cecropterus lyciades
GTTATGCAACTTGCTAAGCGATCGTCTTTTAGGAATATTGATGTACGTTGCAACGCATATGGAATATCGAAGACTGATAGTCCAGCGATTTACTTACTGGTAATACCGGAATAGTGTTCAACTTTTGCGGTAGTACTACAGGTTTGAGTGTGGAATCGTCACATTTATTTCTACATTGTAGTAGCGGTAAGGGTTATCTTAACACAGTCCCTATTTCCTCTATGGATTGCTAAATTAGATACTTCCCAATACTTTTTCCTGTATTTATATTTAGTACACACGTTGGATATTGTGCGTTTCTATATGAAAGCTTATCTTGTTATAAGTTACTGTAGGGGTAATTTAGATTCTTTTACACGGTATAACGTGATGTTATGAGATTTTTTTCCAATAACTAAACTAAATACCACGAAGTAAATATATGGTGAGTTTACTTACAAACTATTAATTACAACGATGGATTCAACGATTACATGACAATCATATAAAGGACTTCCATTACAGATGATGAGTCAAAAGTGACTGAGTTTGCTGTACTTGCTATGCTTTTGATTAAAAGTGAGATAATTCTTTCAAATCTCCCACATAATTAAGTACCTTTAAACTGTTTTTATAAAATTATATTATTATATTATTAAAGTAGGTATATTTTTTAATAAATATCAGACATTTGCCAATTATTTTGTATATCACTCTTACCGAATTATAAGTATATAAGTATAGATCATTGAAAATAAATTATAAAATAAGATCACAGTTACAATCAAATCAGTTAGGTGTATTCTAAGCATAGACAAAAATAAAGTTACTAAAAATATTCTACGTCAAAATGTAACACAGTTATGAATGGTAGGCAAAATAATGAAATATTTGGTTGCAACAAACATCAAGTCAAACACGCAAAAATATACTTGCTTCGCGGAAAAAGGTTACCGAAACATATTATCAGCAGAAACAAAATCGCCCCAGCTTGCTAAAAAAACAACGGCGCCACATTTTCCCAAGGTTTTTGCATTAATCCCGCGGGACCCCGATGCGATAACTTAATATTATGTTATTAGCGAGTTGGAAACTGAACAAAATGACGCTTGTCTGTCAATGTAAAAATTGACGTAAACAAAAAGTAGTCATACAGGGCGGGTACCAAGTTCTTGTGGAGTTCAGTGCACCGCTCCCGGTTGATCCACGCGTTCCCACAAGCTCCAATGAGCAATCAGGACTATTAGGTCCCTGGTGAAAGTGCATTACTATTATGAAATGTAAAAAACTAATTTGCTCTTGTGTCTTTTTTTGCACTATAGACTACAAGCACAATCTTATCTTTGATTATGGTTAACAAATTGGTTTGACTGATGATTTATCAAAAAGAGTAGGTAAACTCCTCATGTTAAAAGCATTAGGAGTCTCTTTTGTTACTATGATTTAACACCAACATTTACAATCTGGCTAAATCAAGACACTCATTTTATTTATTTATTTAAACTTTATTATACCCTAAAATGTGGTACAAAAGGCGGACTTATGCTAAAAGCATTCTCTACCAGTCGACCATCGAGCTAAGCAGAAAACATGCAAAGCGGTATATATTTATATAATAATAGAAATAATAGATAGTATACAATTAAGAAAATAAACATAAACAAAAATATACATCTATTAGGAATTACAAAAAATACAATACATTAATTAAATATAAATACCCGATTTTTGAAAACAGCCAACCTGATTTGATGAGAATTTCAGATAATCACAAAGGACGTTATAGAAGGTATTGATACATTAAATATCTTCTCTCCTCTTTTGAGTACATCGAAAATTTACAGTAATTGTGTCAGATCGCACACGGGGATCCATGCTGAATCGCGCGGAAGCTATAACACGAGTTCAGTGCACCCTTCCCGAGTGATCTATTCGTTCCCACAGGTTGAGGGCACTTACAATGAGTAATCAGCCCTATTAGCTTCCCGGCGAAACCGTCTTCAATGGTTAGTGACCATTGTACTTACAATGAACGTAAATATTAGGTAGCTGCATGAAAAATTGAATGAAATTTCTGATACGATAGGAATTTGCTTCGTTCTCTAGTCGGGCTATGTGAGTAAAAAGTATATGGGTAGACTTTTGTAACAAAATTGGTTACACTTGAGCGTTACAATAATAATGTTTAATTATGAGCGATTTATTGAAATTGGTATATTATATTGATATAAATATATATTTATTAATATACATAAATTTCCCTTTGTAACTTTATATTGTTTAATAGCTTTATTTTTTGCGCGAGTAATCGCACTTACACGCACTCTCTTCTTTATAATATGGATATCGATGTTGACGTATGGATATTAAAATAGTGTATGTATGAAACCGCATTATAGTAGCTTTGTGAAGTATACTAAAAACCTATCTAAAGCACTTCAAACAAATCTCGTTGCTAGTTTAAAAGTAACAGATTGACACTTATTACGTTCTCAAATTAGAATAATTCATTTATTTATTTTACATATTAGGTACTCATATTCGTAAATTAACTCTATTCCGAACCGATATGTTACCATAGAGATAGCTTTACCCGTAAATTATATTCAAACAATCGAACACTAAATGATTTCAAAACAATTTACACCATTGGTAAAATCCTAATGGCCGGTTTAAAACCAAAAATAAATACTGTCATTCACCTCAATCACAGTTGGTTACAAAGCAGTTTTAAACAATAGGAAATTCGACGCGCTACCGTTAAACGATCGACTAATCGAAAATGTTGCACTACTGCACTATAAAACTATTTGTTAACCAAACTCGAATACCTGTTCATCCGTAGAACCTTCAACGTTGTCAGCGGTGCGGAAACCTGCTAAAATGAACAAATGTTCTAACGCTAGATTAATGAATGGACGGTAAATTGAAATGGCTCGATGGTCGTATCTCCTAAGGCAAGGTAAAGGCTTGTTAAAGCTCGATCGGGAAGCAAACAAGTCAATACAGAATACTATACAAACATACCATAGTTTGATTCGAATCAGTTAACTGACAGTTTCAGTTTTGCAGGTTATTGTCAATTATGAATATGTGAATAATAATTTGATTTCAGCAAATTTATTTAATGAATCGTTCAGTAATTTTCCACAATATAGAACCATTAAAGTCATATCTGAAGGTAGTAATTAGTAAATATTCAGAACTTTAAAAAATCGCTTATTAATGATTCGAGAATCATATCTATGAGTTAAGCGGGTATCATTAATTTACAAAGTGACATTAGATTGCGTCACTTTACTGCATCATAAGTCGAAGTATGTATGTACATTATATAAGAGCATGTTTACTGTTTATAATCATAAGAATACGCATATCTCATGTTATTTTTTAGTCTTTTTGCTTCATTGCTCCTCCAAATAAGTATATCTATACACATATAGTTTACGGTTTTTCAAGACTTACGCGTGACGCGGCATGTACGGCGGCGGCGAAAAGTACCTAACATATACATATTAATAACCATTAGTAAAGATCCCTTTTTTGCGTGAAATTTTATCAGCTTTCACTACGCCAAAGAAATACAATACATTTTGTAACACATACTTATATTCATATCAAGAAGTCAGTGAAACTGGCAAATAAAAATAATCGAAGTACCACTGTAATTTAGTTTATTCAAATCATTGTTATTTTACTACGAAATAAAATCAAATTGGGTTAAGCAGCGGTTCAGAATCATACGCAGAAACCGATAAATACGCTTCGATATGTGAAAATTGACTACTTTAACGAGAGTGAAAAAAATGTAACTCTTTTCGATGGCCAGCGACCGAGAAAAGATACAATGCTTTGATTGTTCGATACGATGACTCGGTGAACAAATAACGATAATGATGGCAGGTATTAACTTTATGAAATGGTAATAACCATTAGATTTTATACACGAGAAGTGAATGATATGCACTTCTAATTCTATTTAGATAATAAAACGTGTACGAAATTACGTTAATACCCTTTCAATTTCGTTACACTTGGCCCGAATCTTGAAAGTTTTTTTATACGCATGAGAACGCGTACGTTCTACTTGTAATTATTGTATACTATTTGTGCCTGTTGCTCCGCTTACGTGAAGTGCCATTTTTATTATTTATTTTATATTGTGATCCGTGAAGTGCCATTTTTATTACATTTATAATCAACACAATCGAGCTTTGCTTTGTATTCGTTTATTTATCGGGCAAATTCCATTTAATAGTAACAATCTCATCTGTTACGATAAAATACCTATTATAATCTAATTCGATGACTAACATCTTTACATACCATACAACAAACGCGTTTTTATGTCATTTCGTATAGATAATGGTACGGAACCTGTAGTGCGTAAGTTCGACTCGCACTTGGCCGGTTTTCTATTCTTTAAATAGGAAATGCTATGATGTTACTATGAGCTCCCTCTTCTCATTACTTATAACATCTTAGTGGTATCGAGGTACCACGAAGGTATCACTAATAAAAGATTTTTGTGACTCCCGTACAGATGTGGAGATAAACTTGGGAAACCAACATTATATCAGATACGACTCTTGTTCTATTTACAATTTACAAATGTCCGTGAAAGTAAAACAAGTAATCTCAGTCATCACTAACCAAGATATAAGCCTGAAATCCATTGAATACGTGTCTGCTACTTCTATGAACGAGAGAGATTTCGTTTTATTGAAATCAGTTCTAAATTATGATAATCCGTGTCATTCAGTAGGCAATGCTGCATATGATTCGAATTAAATTGATCTTCCATTGAGACTGTTCCTTGAATCTATAAAATGTTTATCGGTTTAAATTCCATGAAGTCTATAATTTAGATTCAAAATTATAGGTGCAATTGATGCAATGACCAACACTGCCCACGTTTTGTAACTTATTGTAACAAAGACTAACGTTTAAACGATTCCATGTGGCCCTTTCTCTGTGAGCTTTCTATTTCTATGTTTTGCGGTTTCTTGCTTGTCCATTGTTTATTTATTCCTCTTATTTCTGTATGTCCGCCACAACTACTCGTATTGTCTTATTTCGAACTAGATGTTTGCCAATTGTGGAGCTATTAATCTGATACTTAATTCTATTCCAACATGTTTTTGTTTCTAAGAGGATTTGTGAGAATTAAATGGACTAGAAAACTAATAGTTTATTCGGAGAACAATAGTTGGTACAGATTAGTCGAATAACATTTACTTTTATTTATTACTTAATACAATAGACACCTAACAAGATTAAAGTATTTGTAAGAAACAAGAAATGTAAGCTTTATCAGATTAATCTGTTCGAAATAAACGATGAAATGGATAATACTTGATTTATGAATATATATACGAGGTAGATGGGTCTCTTATTGAACAAATTGAATGAATGTTAGAACATTCATTCAATATAGTTGTTGATGTTGACAAATTGAATCCTGCGGCGCACACACGCGGCCGCTCAATCACTTTCAATTTCGGCGTTAACTCATTGTTAGCCAGAACGTAGCTACACAATAATTTGAATTATAGCAGAATATAAAAAGGGTAAACAAAGCATCATGGTAGACTTACTTAATAGATTTATTAAATTAAAGAAAAGGATGCTGAACACTACACAAATTTAAACAAGAGATGTAAAAGAAAATGTAAGAGATTTTCGGTTTCATGCACAGAATAAACACGAGAGAACCTTCTATTTTTTGTTCTCAAAGTATAATAGAAGCTAAAAGGTTTATTATTTGATATAAAAATTCTATGAAAAAAATCCCTATTGGTTACAATACATATGTATTTAGAGCATTATTATGTGCACATTTTGCAACTAAACAAGGTCAACTAGCGTAAAGAGTGACTCCTAAGTAAATTTTGTACTCGATTTTGTTAACTTCCGGAATTTCTTATACGAGCAAACAGCGAAGGCCGTTTATTCAAATGTAGTACGAATTCCGACGCATCGCGGAAGCGTTGGGACAAGTGGGTCGAGTGAAGTCACCCAATGCCAACGTCACGCCGCGACAAAATACGTAAACGTAGGCAAATACACGTTAACTCTACGAGTACGTGCTACGAAATACGTACCCAGCAAGGGACAGATTAGAAAGTAAAGCCTTTTAATTGAACTCGATTCGTCTCAGTCTTCTATTTTCAAACGTCGAAATTCGAGTATTTTGTCAGTAAACAATGGCTTTCCGTGCCGAGGCGCACTTTCCATATAAATCTCGCTCCGCCAATACTCGTGTTATCCGCCCGCGCTGTCCCCATAAAGTTTCATCCAGATACGATCGGCAGCCACAGCTTAATTAAATTACAAACAAACTCAAAGCTATTCTGTTTTTATAATCGTTTATAAAGAAGCTTATCTACTTTACAGGTTGGACACTATTTGTTATTATACGGCCATTGAATTCCGAGCCTCTGACGATTAATTCTTCGGTGGAAAAAAGTACTATTAATACTTCGCACTATTTGATTTCACAATGTGGAACGCGCCACCCACGGTGAACAAAAACTTGACAACAATCCCGACGACATGCAATTCCCAGTAAAACAAACCCTACAATCATAGCTTGTGCACAATAACGCAAGACTCATACTTTTTTACAATTGCTACTCGTTAATAGAAGGGAAGTACCTATATGAGCGTTTCGAGATTAGTGAACGCCGGCTTGATGCTCCGTGTACAATGAATGAAAACGAGCGAGTCGTCGCGAAGCGAGGGAAAATAGAGTCGGTTTAACCAGAAGAAATGAAGACGACAGAGGATTCTCATGGTTGGTTAATGACGGCAGTGGGATCGCGGTGGAGCTATCAATTTTCTTATAAATAAATATTTTCCTTAGGTACGCGGAAGCCGCCGCCGTGTTATTTCAACAGGCAGCGGCGCATTAGGCGGCCGCAATCAGTGTCGGGGAAGGAGCAATTTCCTAGGCTCTGTTAACTTTGAGCACGAGCTGCCCAGAAATTGTGAGGAAAACGACGCGGTCGTGGCCGACGGAAACGATGAAATAGTAAATCACAACAATGATAGCGATGCTCGACGATTTATTATGCCTAAAATACGTAGTTTGCCACACAACGCTGTATTTCTGATAAAGTGGCGGTTAGACGATAAGCTCAGAGGCTAAATTAGTGCAATAATAATAAATTGCGAGCGTGGAGATCGGTCCGTGGATTGATTTACAGTCAATAGATAATATCATGGCAAAGATAATTAAATAGCGAATAGATCATTTTAATTCACGTTGCCTACCGTATCTACGTAACCATACGCCAGCTCATTATGAAATTAATACGTATATTGAATTTGTATCCCTTCTGATTTTAAATGGTCACTGTACATAGAGATCCACGGAGGAGGTGCACCGTCGATCTCCAATGTCAATCATTAATAAAATAGCACAGGGGCACATGAATTTTATCCTAAGTTAATCACAGATGCGTTGCTACTTTTGAAGACTGAGTTTAAGTAAAAAAAAACATGATTTCCACCACGTCAAATCTTTTCCAAACACGATATAGTAACGTTGTATAGCGAAAGTTCTCAACTGGTATAAATAGGTAGGTAGTAGAGCCGCCACGGCATATCATGACTTCCACAACCCTAATCGTACTTAAACTTGTATCAAATGAAATGAAATGAAATGTCTTTATTTTGCATAGGCCTACGGGGGCACTTACAAATTGTCATTAACAATATTTTTACTTACACTACCACAGGATCGGAAAATGACCTCAACTGAGAAGATCCGGCAAGAAACTCAGCGGGTTTGTCTTTTTTTTTTGGAATACTTTTTTTTTTAACCATCTAGTTTATTACATGGGCAATAAAAGCTAGCTCCAGTATTTTGCCTTACATTTGACTAAACAGAGACTTGTTTGGCAAGATACGTTACACTTTGACAATTAAACATTGAAATATATATTATTGATCAGTTCCAAGCTGCCTTGTCTTCTATGTATTCAGAAATTTTGTAATATGCTTTGCGGCAAAGTTTGGCCTTAATCAATGCTTTGAATTTACTTATGGACAAGTTTCTGATTTCCATAGGAAGTTTATTATAAAAGCGTATACACTAACCCATAAAAGAGACATATCATATCGTGAAGAGTTCACTTTATGATCACTACGGGACATTTACTATCATATTAAAGTATGTTCTAACTGTAACTGAAGTAATTAAGTAGGTTGCTTAAGAAGGCTTATAAATACCATTAATATCGCAAAGGGGCTATTAGGCAAGCTTAAAGGCTTTTAAGCAAGTTTGAGCATGTTTAAGTAGATCGTTCATGCTTGTAGCCTTATATGGTTTATCTTCCGGTTTCATGTAAGTTATACTCTTCGCGTGGGTGGGCTTAAAAATATTTGCAATACATATCTAATGTATGAGCGTACTAGCATTTTTGCGCGGTTGCGCCCGTTTACCATTGTAAAGAGTATCCTATGTGTTGTTATCCAGGTCATAAACTATCTGTGTAAATTTTATCTAAATCCGATCAGTAGTTATTGCGTGTCAGAGTGACAAATGTGTCTTCTTCCTCACAAGCTTTCACCATGATAATATTAGGTCTTTACCTATGAAATTGCCGTTTTTCATGAAATAAATGAAGCGTATTTTTAAGCTATTGCATAGCTTTTATCGCGGGCTTTGAGCGCGGCGACCGAATCAAGAAATTCCGTAACGAAAATAAAATCTAACACCCTCCACTGCGCCTACCATGTAGCTCGGCCGAGCGTTTGCTTAACGTGTATGTATATGGTACGACTGTACAAAGCTCGTACGGATCGAGACGAGCTGCTCCGAAATCGTACGAATATGTAAGCAGCTGTTTATTATATTAATAGGTATTATTATAGATATTACATGTGACCGTTTGTTACACAAAACATATACTTACTAGTAGTAAAACAGGGATAGTATATGAGGCAATTCGCAATTGCTTTGTGACTTACCTTCTTATTTCAGGGAACTGACCTAGCGATGGGTCTTCCCATTGATGAGAATAGGGCTGCTTAGGTCTGACTTTTAAAAAGGAAATGTTCATATATATGACATAATATAGAAAAAATAATAATACTTTTTGGAGTCTTTTGGAGTAGGTAACACATCTACTGTTAATAGTTGCCAATTAACATCAGATTGTAAGAACAGTATTTCCAATTTAATATCTACATGTATATGTACAATGTTCTTATATAACTTCCACTATAAAAAACCTTTACGAGATAATTTCTGATGAAACCACGCCATGGTTCTTGTTTTCATAGTAAATAAGTAGTAAAAAATGTAAATGACGTCACATATGTGCTTTTGTAACTTTTATGTACTGGACATATCGGTAGATTTTCGTAAAAATCCCATTCCGCATAAGCAATGTGCACGTGTGTGGCCTTCCTACTGGTTAGTTGCTAAAACGTGTACCATCAGTGTGTCACGAGCGAACATATCGAGTAAGTACTGCACAGCTAGACAGAGACCACCCAGCTCCGCTTGCAACGAGCTTTTGTCTTTATTTTCATTGAACTCGGGCAAAGCTTTGTCTAGGTTCGGTATTGGTAGCGCGTACGAGTACGCCGTTTATTTTCCTTACGGTGACGTATTATTTGAAACGTAGATATTCCTTTACATAGATACAGTATTAGTACAGTACGTAGTAGTACGGAATGACGAGTACACGTATGAAAATAACGTCTACATGACTTATTATGTGTTATTACGTCATTTTGACATTATTCTAAGTATATTTAAGTTGACAAGTGTTCGTAAATTCTTGTATGAAAGTAAGTACGAGCTCATTTACATACTCAACTTAAAGTTGAAAAGTATTTAAAAATAAAGAATTTTTAGAAGCATTGGTGGCTTTTTTATCAGACTGAAGTAATAAACGAAAATGCAGATCACCTCATGGGAGATTGTGACTGCCATCTATGAAAATTAGGGTAACTTTATATAGAGCAGAGGTTCTATTTGAAGTTGATCATAGATGCGTTGTTACTCCTGAGGACTACGATGGTCGCATCATATATAAATGAGCCGGCACTCACTTTCACCGAAACAAACTGGATCGCGCTAGAAATAGGCTAGAAATAGATATGGCAGTGGTACCTTCCCGGTCGAACTACACTGGTTCTATCACCTGGAGATAAGGTAATAGTCGTTTCTAAATCAATCGAATTTAGTTATATCAATTAAATGAGTATCTGTGTACGATGTATATTACTAATCTACCATACTTAACCATTAAATTAGAGGGTACCGCCGCATAATTCAGATTAGAGTATTTCTGAGAATTAAGTACCCGAAGCAACACTTCTATAAGCTCTACATGATTAATCTTAAAAAATTATCGTTGCATCAAAACACCCAAACTTTAAAAACAAACCGTAAAAGGAAAAGTGAAAATATATTTTTCTTTCTTATACCTTGTGGCGCAGGAGTTGAAAATAATAACTTGTACCTACATTGTTAATAATTTCAAGCCGGTATTTGTATATCTTTACAGAGTAAAATCATCTGTACATGCAGCAATTCATAATACAGAACCTTTGCCCAGAAGTGTTATTATTCGTGCACCAAAGTAATTAAGCTGCGTTTGTTATTAATTGAGCATAGATGTGCATCATCCATATAATTGTCAAAACAATATAGAGTACTCGCTTCCCATGACCTTAAAGGAAAGTAAAAGGTTAAAGTTTGATTAATGACCACCTGTATTATTAGGTGAATCTATTTACTATTGCATACAAGCTCCTATCCGCTTTGTAAGCGTAAGCTTTTATTTTTTTAGCTTAGCTTAAAAAAGGCATATTCCTATAATATTTATACCTGAAAGAAGTATGTGTCTTTTTTAATTTTTTTCTGGTACCCATGTATCGCAATGGAGTTATGTATGTAATAAGTATGGTTAATTTTTCAGATTACTGGACGTTAGATGGATAATTCGTACTGCTAAGCAGATATCATCCCATTACTATCTCATTGTTGGGCATAGGTCTATTCTATTTCTTTGCAAAATATGACAAATGGTAGTACAAGTATGGTTCGACTGTTAAGGTACTAATGTCATTTCTAAGATGAAACAGTTCTGTAGTTTACTACTTCAATTTTGTCAAAAAAAAAAGATGATTAAGTTTCTTTGAAGTATCTGACATGTCGAGATTCGAACTACAGACTTTCAGTGTGAGAAGCCGTAATTCGAATTCACTATTGGTTCATATTATAAAGTTAAGTTAAGTTAAGTTTAGGTCAATATAATCTCGGCAAAGACGACGCGACGTGACACGAAAGACGTTGTTTACGTCGTAGACATAGAGTTTTCTGACCTCAATGAACCGATTCCGCGTCGATAAGTGCTGGAAAACCCATATCAAGTCTTCTTAGACGCTCTCAGGCGCTTTTAAAACTTTCTACAAAACTATACTTCAAAACTTTAACCCCGAGTTTCAGCGTCTTTGATTTGTTAAATCGCAAACAAAAATAGAAACAAACAAATAAAGTGAAGAAATTGCCGCAAGCGCCAACTTTATTGTCTGTTTTTATTGCGACGTGGTATCATATCGCATAAAAATCTATTCGTTGCTAGTCAATACACGGACTGAGGCGGCGAAGCCTGTCCTAATAAGTTCGCGAACAAAAACGTAAGTTCCCATTATCACGATCGAGTTGTTACCAGTGCACTAACGAACCAGAGCATTTATAGTCGGTGCAATAATGTCTGAAAAGTTATTCGAACAACATCGTGAAAACAGAATGTATTCATTGTGATTAAGTCGGTTTCCCCGCTAAGTCAATACAATAAATTGGACAAGGGTGCGTTGGAATAAAGAAAAAAGAGAATGAACTTACAATGGAGAGGTGTAGTTTACCAGATTTGTTGCTGATCCATGAAAATAGAACTAAGCGACATGATTGATGGATGTTTAAAAAAAAATAACAAAATATAGAAATCGACTTCTATGCCACAAAAAAGTAGAAAATAATTTAAGTATATGTTGGGTTGGTACATACATACACCTACGTACACTCACATACGTACATACTGAGGAGTTCAAGGTCAAATTTTTCATTGTATATCTCTGCATAGTAATAATTATATTCATTACCAATTCAATTTAAAAATACGTCACAGAAAGGTACAATTTTCTTTCTTTAATGGTTAGCATTAAAGAGTTCTTCTTCACCTAAGATGAGAACCCACCGTCATGAGATGATGACGACTATAGGCAAATGTCTCAATAGCTTTAGAAAATATATGTTTATCATTGTTAATGCCTACAACATTTGAGGGTTGCCCTCAATTTCCATGGGATACCGTCAGCAGATGCTAATTTGAGGAGTATACTCTTTCGAATAAAAAAAGAATTTTGAGAATCGGTTCACAAATCGAGGGAAAAATCGATAAACATACATAAAAAAATACATACAGTGGAACATAGAACCACCTCCTTTTCGAAGTCGGTTAAAACACCTAGAGTTCGTTCTGCATTTTTCATGATCTATCACTTAATATAATGTAACGCCAATATATTCAAAAGCATTTCTTAAATGGGAGACCCTAATTTATTACCGCACATCTCACCTCATAATCTTTAAGTAGCGCCTTTGATCGCGCCATAAATTATTATACACGTACATAGAATCTATACTTTGTTTAGGAGCAAATGAGTGTACGTTGATGATAGGCGATGGGATAATGATAAGTATAAGAATATTATAAATATACGGTTTATAGTCGAACCTTTATAGAAGATTAGATGTACCACGCGATAGTTATTAAAGACAGCTACAATATTAAGCAGCTATATGTAGGAATATTTGACGTGTAGTTTTTAAGAATATAAGAGTTACAACAATTCCCTGCTATATATTTATATGGTAGACAACACATTAATACCTCATACCCAAAAAATGTATATGTTTGAACTCTGACATGAACCCGGAACCCTTGTATAACAGACCGTTAGAGTAACCATTGCGTCTCAAAAGATCTTATTGAATCCAATTCGTGATTCCATTATTAATCCAGAACCAAATGAGTAGAAAAACAGAACAGGAAAGGATAGTTTGAATGTGATATTTAAATTATTCCTAACTAACAAGATGATTCTACTGATTCCATACGAAACACGGAAATTTATGCGGTTCTTATGTTTATTTAAGCTACTTGGCTACTGTTTGCAATGATAAACGAAGTATATATATACCCTATTTTTCGCTTTACGTTTCAAAAGTGACAAAGGCCTGTATCAAATAACTAGCTGCGCCCCACGGTTTCACCCGCGTATTAGTCACTACAAAGAAAACTAATTTATGTATTTATTTGGATAAGAATAAATATTATATTTATAAAAAC
>MOOZ01000782.1:998914-1010950 GCA_002930495.1 Cecropterus lyciades
TACTGTCCGTAACGTCCGCGGGGGAAGGCCAAATAATTTAATATACTCTAGTTTCAAAGCCTTATGAGTTTTGATTGAGTAGACAATGGCATCAATATTTCTTCTACCGAGTAACAGGGCTTACGTTTCGTTTCACTACTTTATAATTTAATTCATTATCTACAAAACGTGAGAAGTACATAATTATTACCCGATTGCGTCAGAACGAGGTTCATGTTCAAGTGTATGTATGTATGGTCACTTCATAAGGCACGCTCTACATTTCAAAACCCGGCGGGACGAATTGTAACCAATGACTATAATTTCTATTTTAGAATATATCATAATTGTAGTAGTTATTTTTCTCTTTTCAGTATAAGCAGTCAGGTATTTTATTAGGATAAAATACTTTTTAAAATTTTATAACTGTCTCCGCGTTTCTATGTTCATCTTCGCTTCCGTGGAGAGTGAACCTTAAATTGTGATTTCCGTGCCAGGATTTTTAATGGTCATTCATGAAATATCTCACTGCTTCTCAGTTTATCTCGGTTTTAATAGATACCAAGCCTTCAGGTTTTTTTGTAAGCCAGGGGTTCTTAACATTTCTTTAAATCGATGCATACTTCCAGGTGTGTAACGCTGTGTACGTGCGTCTGAACTACACACAGCCCCTCTGCGCATGTCCAGCGCGGTACCGGGACCCTTGTTCCGCGAGCTTGAATGCTGACGATCTACATACCACTCGTCTCACCACTGATTCCAAGAAGAAGGTTAATTACGTTATACATATGTGCATATGATATGTTATGTGCTGTTGGTAACTCGAACATAAATATGATATAAAATAAACTTGGATAATCTTAGAAAATTAATATTTAATGAAATAAATATTCAACAGTGACTAAGTGGTTATGAAGGGTGTGATTATAATCACATTTTATGAAGTGATAGGAGTGGTGATTTTAGAAGAGAATCTACTTCTATAATGACTGCTATTTTAAGTCGTAAGGATTCACTAATGTTCTATTTAGGGGTAAGACTCCTTCCAATAGAAGCTGATAACAAATGTTCGTACTCGACGTTGATCACTTACTATTAGACTGATTGCACGTTTGTATTCTGCTTTAACAAAAAATAAATTAAAGAGTCATTCCTACATTTCAGTATGCGAAGAAAGCCGTGACACTCGTGAAGACCTGCGAGGCGGTGTCAGAGATGCGGGAGTGTCGCGCTCCTCGAGACTGGTCTCTGCTCGCGTTGCAGAACATTCGGACCGGCAAATCGCACTACTTGGTCATTTGCAGGTGTCCTGAGACGCATATCTTAGGTAAGATTTTCTTAAGAAACTGACAGAAACATACATAGCCTTGGATACATCGTAAGTGACATAGCTATACAAAGTTAAGCAACATGGGGCGAAGTCGGAACATTGGTGGATGCATTTGAAATACATTTTAACGCTTCAGAAAGCATGTTGGACGTCAATCCCAGGCATTATCGTTGAATAGCAGGTGTAGCCTCGTTGGAGGGTTTATGGGCTTTTTGAAACCATCTGATGCGGAAGTTTACTGTCTTCTACTAATCTACATTGCCTTTCCCATACCTATTAATGAACAGCATTTGGAGATAAAAAAGTCGGATCAAGCCTACCAAAAAATAGCCTAGTTCTAGATTATTGGTATTATCCGTGCATATGATATCAAAAATGTCGCTTTAGTTTTGATCTTACGCAGCTTAATCATTTAACTGAAATATATTAAAATTAAAAAAAAGATGATGTTTTAATTATTAATGATAAATTTCCTGTGTATATACAATGAACTTTATTAACTTTACTCTATTTTTTACTAGAAATGCACTCAGGTTATTTTCAACCATCCAGTAACGCAAATATTCAATTTCAATTTTAGTCAATGAAAATACGTATTTAATCCTTTAAGCAATAATCTGTCGAATCAGAGAATATGGCAAGCGGCCAAAAAGCATATTAGCGGTGAATTCAATCAGAAGGGATGTCGGATTATTTTGATTCAATTTCGATATTAATTTCCTTTGTTTCGTTTTTCCAGAAGGCCCCATGTCACACGATCAGCCCACATACGCGTCAGTACCTGGGATCCGAGTGTATGGCATGATGTGCGTCCGACCGACCACGGTCTACCATCAAGGTCAGTAATGAGTCTGGTAATGGTCCATTATTTTGTGAAATTAAGTGAAAGCGACCATGCTAATGCCATGCGGCAATCTTAATACCTACAGATTAAGAGGCCATATTTTTTTGATGTTGGTGGTCTACAGCAAAGGCCAAAATATTAATTTTGGACATGTAAAGATTTTACATGTTGAAAAGGTAGTTCATTAAAAAATTAATTACTCAAAGAAATATTTCACTTTACCTCGCTCAGAATTTCGCTACGCGTAATCATGCTTGGTTTACATTTCAAGTATATATACGAATGTAACATCAAAGTACACTCATGTATTTATACGATGATAAATTTTAAAAATCTTAACAAAACTATTTATTTATTGAAAAATGTAAATCAATAAATCGCTTCTCCCTTTAACAGGTTACAACGCGAACCGATACGCCGGTGTAGTTCAAAGCACAACGAGCACGTACAAAGTGGACTATTCTCAACCCCATTCCTATGGTGACAAGCCCGTTTACAACCGCTACCAGACGCATAGCTACTCAGACACCAACTACTACAATAGACGGTCTAGAGCCGCACGAGTGAAGCGAATGACACAAGAATACCCTCCTTTCCCATGGTACAAAGTGAAGGAATTAGCACGATCGTTACATTGGATCAATTAAAAAGGAAACAATCAACTAAGTAGCACGGAAAAGTATGTTGGGTTCATACAGGCTTCGTGTAACCGTGTAAGTGAAGTCCGCCTCTTTGAATCCAACGAAAACTTTATATAATTTAGGTGTGTTTAATTTCGAATGCTTCGCCTTACCAGATACCTACTAATAGTCAAGATTATACATTCTCGAACTAAACTTAAAGCGGATTAAGCTTGAAGATTATTTCAACTGTGAAGTATGTACTCACGAAAGAGAATATGCATGATAATTTTGCAACTAAACTATTTGATAAATGTCGAAAGTTTATGAACGAAACGCCTTATGAGAATAATAATTTAAGCTTTAAATGAGCCATATCATGATGTGGAATAATTGCCGTTCGCTTTCAAAAGGCGTTTCTATACAAATTTTATAAATTATATTTAAACTCAAAATTTAATATTAGAGTATTTTATTCATAATTAATGGCCATATCTTTACGTCAATGTAGAAAGCAGTTATAATTTTTGCGCTTTAACGAACCATATTACGCTAGATAATTGCGGCAATACCAGTTATCAGAAAACTTGGATCAGGCGCTCTTCGCAGTTCTGAATCCTCATAAATAAATTAATTGAATAAAAGACACATGTGTGGAGCGTTCTTTGAAGTATGTACCTAATGATATTTATCATAGTACTCTTATCATAGAGTTGGTTACAAAAAATGCATATTCCCTGAAGCATTTTGCATTTATAACGCATTTACTAGGATAGAGTGGAGAACAATCTATTAAATATTTATCGTTAATACTCAAATACAGTACACATATTCATGTAGGCTATACCCGGAGCATAATCTATGTATCTTAGCTCATATTTACTTTGCCAGAAACATAGAAGTAAATGCCTATAATTAGTTGTAAGTGAATCGGAATGTTGAATAAATTAGCTGAATAATTTATTAATGATCCCCACCAACAAAACCGGTGATTGTTTATTTAATGGTACAGTGAAATATGAATGGTTAATTATTATTAAATAAATAAAATTAATTATAAAGTGTACACAAAACGATGTGATACGATTTCAGTGGAATTTTGTGTAATTTGATGCATTTATAGCTGTTTAGGATCTAGATTATACAGTATTTATAACAAAACCATATAACTAAGACGATTGCTTTGTAAATAGTAGTGATAATTACAATATTTGTAATTATAAATGATTAAATTGGAAACAAATTTATATCTCGTTTTATTTAATTCCTAGATACAATTTTTTTATTAGACTGAAGTAGCAAACGAGCATATAGCCCATCTGATGGTAAGTAGTTACTACCGCCCATGGACATCTGTAAGTAACTTCATATAGAACAGGGGTTATATCTGAAGTCGATTACTGATGCGTTGTTACTCCCGAGGACCAAGTCGCTGCATATACGTATAAGTGAGCCGGCAACCACACCGTTCCACCGAAACGCAAGATATAGGTGTGGCGGTGGTACTTCCCTGGTCGAACAACACTGGTTCACCAACCTTGTAATATTAGATCATTATGTTACAAAGTTAAGTTTTTCAATTGTAAAGACCGTGAAATTATATCTACGTAACAATAGATAGGTAGATACTTACCTAATCCTTATCACAATATATTATGTTATCGCCGATATCTATATATTAACACATGCAGTGAGTCACAGTGTAGTATATTTTCAAAGTGTTTTCGTACGAAACGCGATGATAATATTTATCGTTGCTTTCGTGCGTGTATGCTGCTTTGTTGAATGTACATATGTTTTACCGCCATACGTTCAGTGGAACGTACAACGTACCGTTCGTTAAAGTAAGAAGGTAATTTCATCAAATAAAATTACCCATACATAATTACCCTAGTAGTTGGAAATATTGCTGTGGGTATCTATAATTCGAGATTTTATAGCATTCACAACATTGTATGTATATAATAAGTTATGTCGTTCTGTACCCACAGAACGAGATTACTTATTACTAATTTAGCCAAATTATAACTGTTCCGTTTAACATATTTTAACAAAATACTGTAAAATCTCTATATAAAATGAATGCAATTGGTAAAGAACAGTTTCAAATTTCGTCAGAGTCTGAACTAAGATCACTTACCTAATACTTTTTGGTCGACGACGATATCGCAGGAGTACATAGCCGCCATTAGTCGTTGAGGTTGAAGCTGAAACGCTCGCCTGCAGCCTTCCTTTACCGCAGACATTATTTGACCTGATTCCAAAGGATAGTTCTATATAATAATCGGCCAACTACGAGTCGGACTCACGCACGAAGGTCCATACCACCATTATCTTTAAAAAACAGCAAACGATCACGTTTATTGTATGAGGGCCCCCCCGTAAATATTTATTTTATTCTATTCTTATTGTTGTTGTTATAACGGCAACAGAAATACATCATCTGTGAAAATTTCAACTGTCTAGCTATCGCGGTTCATGTGATGCAGCATGGTGACAGACAGACGCACAGACGGTCAGACGGACAGCGGAGTCTAGGGTCCCGTTTTTACCCTTTGGCTACGAAACCATAAAAACTATTACATTATTTTCTATAAAACAGTCTCTGCAATTGCGCAAGATATATTTTATTGCACATTTTGTTTATTCGATTAAACTTGTGATATTATTCTTATATTCATTATAGGTACTACGACGTTAAGCAATATATAATACAATATAAGCGAGTAATTGTCTGTATTAAAATGATAATTATGGCGACGACTAGAGTCAAAATATTTTTTGTTTTATTAAACTTACCAGATAAAGGTCCAAAGGTATTGGAGACATCGTCACCGTCACTTTTATCTAGCGTCCATTCTTCTACGCAAAACGCAACGCCCATCATTGGTTCCTCACACAGCGGTCCAGCGAGTGACGCCAATTGGAAACCATTTACAAAACTGCCCTCGTACTCAAATCTCGGATCTTCTAACAATTCCTTATCGTGATACAGAAACCTAGTTGTGTAGTCTGATGTTTGGTTTAGCAACACGTTAGGACCACAATTCCGCGGTCCAACCGACCATATTTGATTCACTATGTTCTTCCAATCAGGACCATGCTTAGAGCAAATACCGTGCAATTCACTTTTAAAAGCTTCTATCAATTTGAGCATTCTATCAGAGAGCTGATGTTTATCATTTATGTTTATTTTCTCCATGGCCTTGTCTATATTATCTTGCTTGGAAGTATTCTGTAGGCTTTTTATATGCTGTGATATCGCTTTAAGTAAATCGGATGATTTTTCGAGAAGATCTGTAATCTCTCTAGGCAAAGGTCTGGCCCTGATTTTGATTCTACTTTGCTTATTATTAGTCTGTATATTTACAACTGGGTCTTGTTCGGTGTCATTTACTTTATTAACATTTTGAGCGTCTATCTCTTCATTAGCCATATCAATTTTAGGTGGTTCTACAATTGTTTCTCGGAATGGAACTATTGGCTCTGACACGGAGATTGGTATCTTCGCGTAAATATTTCTAAAAGAAAATTCTGTATATATCAATGATGTTCACAAAGACTTGTTTGGATTTGGTATTAAAGGGAAAAACAAATTTATTACGAAGTATGTAATACATAATTTTCGTTTTTAATCAATCCAGATTGTAAAAATGAACAAAGGGTAATGATAATGGACATTTAGAAGCATAAAAAAAAAATGAAATTTGTGACTTTATAATAAAACTTACTTCAAATCTTCAAGACATCGTTGAAGATGTACTTCACCTGCGGTCACTAATACGTGTTCTCCTGTTTCTTGCAATAGAACTTGAACACACGAGTCTGATTGATTAAGCAATTTAAGCCCTGTGACAAAATATTACAATTGACGATATAATTAACTTTATACACGAAAACATTTTAAAAGTGGAGGTTCTGAAATTGTCCGTTCATTAACAGACAGTTAATATAAAGACAAAATTAGCGTAATTTCTGAAATATAGCGTAATATCTTAATTGATTCGAAATACTAACATTTTATTAATATAAAGAAACAGCTACATTAAACTGTTTCTTAAATTTATTTAATGGGAAACCATTCAAATCTCTTCTTACCTTTAACTAACTGAGGCAGTTGCGATGGGTATGTGGGTTCTAATGCCACCCTCAATATAGGTACTGCCGCATACTGAATTTCACTGAATGTAGGACAAGCAATAGTGCTGCTCAAAGTTGCTGTTTTCAATATGTGATCTTCTAATCCACCTATGCCTAAAAGACGATTTTTAAATCTAAAGTTTGCTTCTGTTACAACATTTATAAAGTAGAATTCCAAATTTTGTCACCACATTGTATGTTTGTTAATGTGCCATGTTTTAAGTAGAGAAAGTATGATAATCGCATGATAATTTTATACCTTTATTACAAACTTCAATATGTAATTCCGTATATATGTTATATATAAGAATTTAGTACTAAAGTACAAAATAATTCTTTAACTACTGATTAGCTAAAGCATTAAAGACATAAACATTAGCTGTCAGAAAATCCGATAAAATATATTCATCATATCAATAATTTCTAACTTGACAGTTACCTATTATGTTACCAGCAACTGCTTCTTCAATGTCTTCTAACTCTCGTCCCATCAAAATATATAATGATTTCACCCTGTAAGAAATACAATATTTTTAATAACACTCAAGTACGTTTAAAATTCATAGAACTACATACAAATTGGAACTCACTCAGCATATGTAATGTGTTCATCACTTTGCAAATCTTTTAACTTTTTATTAGGATCTATATTAAAATCCTTTATGTTAAGTACTTTGGACGGGTCGTGTTTAGGGCCCAAAACATATACTTTGGAACCCTTTTTAAGTTTACCACTAAATATTCTAGCAAAAGCTATAAATGCTGGTTGATCCTTATCTTCTTTCTCTTTTTCATCTTCAGCACACTTTTCTAAATCATTTTCTTCCTTCTCTTTTGTTTCGGTTTCAGCATTAGCATTACTTTGTTTCAATTCTTCACGTAGTTGCCTTGCTCGCTCTCTTCGTAGAGCCATTTCTTCAGCTGTTAATGTTTTGGGCTTGTTTTCTGGCAGAGAACTCTTGTCAACACTGAACATTTTAGATATAAACACTATTATTGGCTTATCATCACTACTATCACAGGCTAAGAAGTCATCTTTAAGTTTCATAGTGTCAGGATGGTAGGACTCAAAGTCGCGAATACGCGAACACATCAGTTTCTCAACTTTTTCTGCTGGTATTTCTTTTGGTGAAGGAAGTTTGGTGCATACCATATTCAAAACTGTGTTTGACAATGGAAGCCATTGCATCATAAGTGACTGCAACTGAATTCGACTATCAGTGTGCCTTAAGTCTCGTGCTGTAAGTTTTATTCCTAACTTCTCACAAATAATAGGAACTTTGTCTTTTTCATTTCTCAGTGCAATTGTTTCATAAACATTCCACAAGTTATCCAGTACGACTTGTACAAAAAGTGGTTTCTTTGCCTTTTCTTGTGCTCCTTTCATAAATCTTTTCGCTTTCGCATTTAGATAGAAATCACCCCAAAGTACTTTCCTGAGTATTTCTTCTCTGACACCTAAACATAAAAATAGTGTAATCAATAAGAAAATTAACCAATACCATATTACACTAGGTTTGCCTTAGTTGCTGAACATAGTAAGACTTTCATAACACTCAATATACACACTATCTAATTATATGTTTACTAATGTATACTATTTAATTTCTCAATATAATTATAAATGGCGCTATAACTTTTAAGACCTAAATTTTATGATACTAGCTAAATCTGGCTTTGTTATCCTATGATTAAAACTGACATTAATTATTTATTATTGAGGACAAAAAGTTAAAAAAAACAACCTAACATGGAAAACACATTGTGGAAAACACATTTTGTGTTATGCAGACAAAAACATAGACAAGCTAATTTTTTATGTTAATGAGATAATAATTCTTACCAAGTTTGTCAGAAAACAGTTTGGCAAATGTATGAGTTGTAAAACCCCATCCATCTATGGCACTAGCGAATACAACATTTCCTTGTTCTGGAGAAAAAAATAAATTGGAGTCATCTGCATCTTCTAGTGCAGATGTCCAATCATAGTAACTATTTTCCTCTTTTTCTCGTGGTTTTTGCTCCTATGACAAGAGTACAAACAAAAAAAAAATTTAAAATAAAGGAAACAGCATATATTAGCAAAAATGGTTCCAAAATGTTAGTTATATTTTATATGCAATTAAAAAATACATACAGATGTACCTACTTTTCAAAGTCCGTCAAAACTTGAAGATTACAGATCCAGATTACTCCTGTTCATTGTATGTCTATGTATGTAGTTTGTGTAAGAATCATTTACTTTCTATATACTAAATATGTAAAGAAATATTTGCATGTCATACCTGCTTGTCAATTAGTGTTTCTTCATTTTCTAATACCTCCGATGCAAACAACTCTCCCATAACTGCATTAACTTGTTCTAGTACCTGAGTCATGTGCACATATGCATCTAGAGCTGTCATTTTCATCTCTAATATCAATCGGTCAATCTTATTTAGCACAAGAACTGCTTTAATGCTTTCAGAATATGCCTGCTTTAGGGCTAATCTTGTTTGCGGGCAAACTCCTTCAACAACATCTACCTGTGAAATAAATACAGGAAATGTAGGTTGTTTCTTATATTTCTACCTTGTTTTTGTTTGCGTGGACCTGGTTTACTATAGTAAAGAGTATCCTGTGTATTAATTCAAATGATAAACAATCTATGGGCCAAATTTGACCCTAACTCATTTAATCATTCAATGTGAAAGAGCAACGATTATCCATCCGGCTATCCTCACAAACTTTCACATTTATCATATACATAAGGGAGATGTAATCAAGGTTATGCATTATGCTATTTTCAATAATTGAAGTTTCCAATGAACATATGGTCTACCTTATGGTAAGTGGTTTCTATTTTCCATGCCAGCTGCAATCAAAATTATACAGAACAAGGCTTCTACTTGAAGCAAACATAAGTTAATATATATAAACAAAATAATTCTATATTGCATTTCCATTGAATTATATATATTTGATTTGATATGATTATACTTATACTACTGATAACTCGAAATAGATGATGTAAACAAGCAGAAAATGCAAGCTTCAAAACCATATAAGTAAAAGATAATTACATTGTTCCTACACATAGCATCAAATTTGCAATCTCAGTATACTTTCAATGTCTAATTAGAAAAGGTCTGTCATAATAATTGATTTCAAGTATTATGGTTCCAGTGACAATCGTTACAGTAAGGAAACACTTAGATACAAAAATTTTATTATTTATGATTACTAATATTGATACTCAATAAAGTACGGATTTTACGTAAAAATAATGAAGATATTAAAATACAAATGACTACATACAAATTGATAATTGTTACTAAATATACATATGTTTAATTGCTTAATGTTCTCTTCACAATCATAATTTATTTCATTATGAACATGTGTTATTGTTATTGTTTATTGTGTACTCACCACAACAATGGCACCATCACACAACCTCACTGCGGTGGACACTTCACTCGAGAAATCGATATGTCCGGGGGAATCTATGAGATTCACGAGGTATTCCTGGCTGTCCACGGCGTGATACAGTGATATACTGCTGCTTTTCATCGTTATACCTCGCTCCTGTTCGTCTGGTCTGCTGTCCATGTAACGCAGTTTACCCGACATCCGCTGAGAGATTATACCATTGCTGGATATCAAGGAATCTGCCAATGTTGTTTTCCCGTGGTCCACGTGGGCCACGATGCAAATATTTCGAATCTTTGTAGGCTCATGCTGAAGTTCAAACAATTTTGTCGAATCTACAAGCCGCATCTTGGAAACGTCTCACTTTTTGGGTAACAATATTTTGATAACAATGAGGGGAACTCGTTTTTGGACCACTATAAGTTAATCACGTTACATGTATTCAGAAAATAACAAGAATAAATTGCACAATGTGATTGAAATTGTGAAACATTGAACGTGACAATGACATAAGGCAACATTGACAATATTATGTTGACATTTGACATTGACGTTTACGTTCTGAAATTATTAGCTAGGACAAATCTAAATTGTAATTGTATATTTTTAATAATTTTGAATTGTTGTTTTTCATGGAATAAGTGTTATTTTTAAAGTACTTCATAAATATTTCTTAAATTATATAATGTTAAATCATAATAAAAACTTTCGTTTCGTAACTAAAAATAGATTTTAGATGCGTAACTAACATTAATAAAAAATATGAATATATGAATAATAACTTAGGAAACGGTTTTCCACCACCACCACGATATTAGGAGAACTGGTTTAGGCCCCTTAAACTTGGATGTTATATGTGACATATACATGGCTGCAACGCAGCATGGATTGATTGAATTATTTGTGAGAACGTTCGCAGCGGCCATGGATAGCCGCGACTGGCGCAGTTCTACGACTTGCTCGCTAGGGCAGTGAGAGCTGCAAATAAATGATTGCTGCACCTATAGTTTGGTGCATCGCGTGCAGTTGTTCGAGCGATTTACATTAAATGTGATTTTTTGTCCATGCCTGTGCTTTTATTTCATAAATGTGGCATAAACCTACATAACAGGTTTATGTAGGTTTGTTGTTTCATAATAATTATGCAAAAAAGTGAATGTTTAATGCAATAAAAATTATAATGTAGTTCCTGCAAGAGCTTTTCTAAGTTTTATAATTTGTCCTTATTTACTCGGTTAGTTGAGTTTAACACGTCGCAGGAGATTGTAAATTCAACTTCGAATATAAATCGTCTTATATATTTTTAACTCTTCATGAACCAAGAAAATGATAAATTTTATGAATTTTAGAGAATTATATTTTAGGTATTCGATGGTGGAGCCGCGATCGAAAAGCAACTATTATAATAAATTGTAGGAAAACTCAGTTTAAAAAGACGTTAACTCTCATCGAGCCGCGCGAAGTTTTAGTGTTAAATGTTCCACTTAAGATGACAGATGGAGCGCCATTATGCCATCTTGCAACTGCAGTAAAGTTATCTTTGTAGATATTATCTTAAATACACTTTTTACAGTGAAATTACGTTTTGTATGTGTAACATTACCTACAGAGTGTTGGGGTTTGTTTTACGTCAGACTCAGGTGATTGACAGCATTGCTGCAACTAAGTTGTTATATAACAGCTTGGTTCGTAGCATACTTGAGAGTAACGCA
>MOOZ01000782.1:1020269-1031024 GCA_002930495.1 Cecropterus lyciades
GTCATAGATTAAAAGTTTGTTATTAATAAATTATAAGTACGATCAGTTTATTATACAAAGTTATGTCATGAATGATAACATTTATGAAAAATATCTTAATAACTGCGTAAAAAATTAAACCAATCGGACAACTATTTATAAAAACCCAACTTTATTATAAAAACCCGACTTAATAATTATAAAAACGAAATTTTGTGAGGATAGGTGGATGTTAGTTTTTCAATCATGTCAGAACGGCTGGATGGCATTGGATAAAGTTTGCGGGAAACATGTATTTAAAAAGAATAAAATAGACATTTTTAAAGGTATACAATTTCGGTTAATGTATGTCACGTTACTTTTCTTTTAACCGCGAGCTCAGCTAGTAAACAAATAAAATAAAAATAATAAATATCGCTCGACAAATATATAAAATTAGATTATAGTTATTTTTCTGGTATTGTTCCATTAAACTCAGCTTCTGACTACAATTAGCTCCGTAGTAAGTTTCAAGTTGCCACAATTTGCCAAAGCTTAATGCCAAAGGCGTGTCTTAATGTACATCAAGTGTTTCCTTAAAAGCTATTACTTTAAATAGAACCTAGAATGATATAAATTGTTTTCTTACAACCAAGGATTTGTGCTTAGTGTAGTTTTAGTGCACATTGCTATAAATTTGTTTGGGTTTACTTAAAGTAAATACGTATCTTCTTATATTGGAATGAGTTTTATTAATCATAATATCGGTTGTTTGAGCCTTCGTCGTTCGATGGCTGGAAATGTTCAACAATATATCATCAATAAATATTATTTTAAGTAAAATTTAAATAAAACATTCAACTTTTTTTCTAAGCATGGATTCTTTTCAGAGTGGGTTTTGGATATAGTTCGCCACGCTGGACAAGAGCGGATTGGTGGACTTCTAACAAAATTGATAGGTGTTTTACAATATACTAGATATGCAACTAAGAATTAAAACTTAAAATAAAACAGTTCAATTATTACCTTGGCTATTTTAGAATACTTTTACTAGTTATGAAATTTTAAAAATCTTGCTTATTAAAAAATACCTTAAACCTAGTTACTACTACCTACTTACTACTAACTCACTTTTAAAAATAGAAATTTTAGTCTGCTTTAGTAGGCCATGGGTGATTAGAATTTCTGTTTTTACCAGCGTTCCAGCTGTCATATAAAATCACTCTTGTAAATATAAAATAAATCTACTGAGATAATGGGCAAAATTAATTTACGTAAATGGCATAATCTTGTGTTATATTTTAATTGGAGATCCTTGAGTTATTAATTAAGAAGTCGTTAATCTCTATTATAGCATTTGAACGCCTTAATATAGCATTGAAATAATATAAATCACTAGCTGACCCGGCAAACGTTGTTTTGCCATATAAATGATTAAATTACTAAAATGCCTATTAAAATATAGAGGTTGGTGATAAAAGGGTAAAATTTTAGGGTTGTATGTATTTTTAATGCCACATTATAGATTTTTTTTTTGTAAAAAAATAAAAAAAATTAAGGGTGAACAACTCTTATCACTTAGGGGTATGAAAAATAGATAGAAGTCGATTCTCAGACCTACTGAATATGCATATAAAATTTGGTAAAAATCGGTAAAGCCGTTTCGGAGGAGTAAGGTAACTAACGCTGTGACACGAGAATTTTATATATAAGATCATTACGATAGACTTTTAATTATCCCTTAGATCACAATAGATGCGTCACATCACATCACATCACATTAGTGCGTAGGTGCACATCTATAAACGTTCTATCAGAGTTGTAGAAGGCAAAGGTAATTGGCAACAAGCAACTATTTCGAACGACTAGTTTACTATCGATCACACATACTATTGATACCCCATACTTATAATTTGATTAAATATATACGCTTGTAATTTTAATACTAAATATTTGATTTATTAAGCCTCCTCTAATTACTTGTATCTCAAATTTTATTCTTGGAACAGTATTTCTGAAAATTTATTATCCCCAGAAATACAGTGACCCGAAAAGACGAGACCCGAAAGTCAAGCACCGAAAGACGAGACCCAAAAAGACTCTGAAAATAGTCTGAAAATGATCTAAAAAAACTAAATCAGTTCAAGATTACAAACGTAAAATTTAGCATACAAGTAGACAAAAATCTAAAAAGCACATGTATGTACCTTGTCGTATATAATAGTTTTTATATGATATAAGTAAATCGTGTTAAATCTTTATCTTCTTTTCATTCGCTTAGTGATTGAGTTTCGACTCAATTTACTCAATACCGCTTCCGCTTTTGGTGTGCTAGTGGTCTAAGTCGGTAGATATAAAATGCTTTGTATTATTCTTAATTATCCATCTGTGCAAAGGAATTTATCATTCTGAAATTAATATTACTTAATTGAGTGCTTTAAGAGTACGTACTTATTATTATCAGTTGTCCTCAACTGGAATGTGTACATTCTATATTCTTCTTAAATTCTAACTAGAAACAATTTTTAAAAATAATTTACATACTTAACATGTTTTTGGCTTCATTAACATACAAATAAATCACTAGTAGCTTAGTGATTTGAAATTCGTCTCTTAATTTGGGGGCCCGAATCCTAGACAAGAAGTTATGTTAAAAATAGAAAACAATTATCTCTTGGTCTATTGGTAAAGAAGAATATTGTGAGCAAATCGACACGAGACTTATTTGAAAAAATATATTTCAAAAGCATATGATATTTACCAATATACTTGGCCAGCGAGGTGGACTATGACTTAAGCTCTTCTCTGTCTTAGAGACGACTTGTGCCCAGCAATCGATTGACGACGACATAGAATTGCGTAATAATCAAAATATTTTTTTTTCAAATGCATATGTAAGTATATACGATACTGATAATAAAACAACAATTACAAAAATTTTTGTCTGTTTGTAATGTAATGTAATCTCTGAAACCGCTGGACTGATTTTGACGGGAATTTCACTGATTTCATAAGGCGTAACTAAGGCTACATCCATTTTAGAAAATGTAATTAGGGTTCCGCAAAAAAATTAAAACCTAAGAAACCGCGCGCGCTCTACGTGCACGCAGCCACCGTCACTGCCGGTATTGTCAGTTGCAATCAGTCTTCTCTAAAACAATGCAATAATGTTAAAATTGTATTAGGTCTAAAATTACGGCTATATGTCAAGTTACATTTTTTAAACGCGGGTACAACCGCGGGGCTCAGCTTGTATTATTCATATTTGAGCAGTGCTTTTAAAATAAATTAGCGCGTCCATACAAACATACAATCAAAAAACTCGCCCGCCTTGTAACTTATGCGTACATTTTTATTATTTTGAGAAATCTTGTAAGGATTTGAACTAAACGATTAAACAACAAAACTAAGAAACTTATAAAATAAAGGGAACTTGCCAGTCGCGAGTACTTTGAACAGTTCTGAAACTAATTTGACATTTGAGATTTTCGTTACAGGGAACTCCGCTTAACAAACTGGAGCTCTGTCTCGATTCTCACAAGAAGCAGTAAAAATTCATTATTAAACATTTTATGTAGCTTGAGTATTTTGTTCTCCTTTTTAACAAGTAGGTTGACTAAATACTCATTAAATTAGGTATTGATGCCATTTTAAACAAAGGTTATTCTGTCCTATGTTAAAATGGTATTACTAGCGAAAATAAGTTTTTGCAAAAATAATCAAAAATAACCGCTACTGGGCTTTGTTTTAAAAAGTTTATTAAATAACTTACATGAACAAAACATTACACGGTTCCACACATTTACATAAACAAAAATTGGACAATTTTTATTTTTTAGTATTTGTTGTGGTAATATAAAATGCACTGTGAAAATATTAAGTATCTACTTATTTATTACGGTTCAAAGTATAATACGAAAAACACCGAAATATATCGGTTTATTATATGTTTGAGCAAGGAACCCTAAATCACCAAAATGGAAACAAGTCTTATAGCGTTAAGATGCTAAAATATTTTCTAGAATGAAATGTTATTAAGAGGAGACTATTTTATTAGAAATTTGAATCAAGATAATTATTTGGAAGCTTAAGTAAACAATATTGTTTAAAATATGTTGAAACAGTAATAATACAACTTTGAAATAATTAATTAATAATAAGCTTTCTAAAAAGAGGTTCTTTATTCTTAAAATGAAGTTGTAAACATTCAGCCGTATTAAATTTAAATAAAATGTTATCACTTTATTCGAAATATGAACATAATAGATTTTCAGCAGAATGAATATCTATATCTATACTAGCAAACCCGTGTCCACTTCGTTGGGAATTAAAAAATTGTTGGTGTGTTTCTTAGTACTAAATGTTAAGGTTTATTACCCAACTGCCAAAAGGAGAGTTATATTTTTATCGCGTACATGTACATATGTACCTATTTGCATGCCAATTTGACGAAACATTTATGCTCTATTATGTAAAATCTTGGTGTAATTACCCTTTGTTTGGTACCTTTAAAGTGTATTAAGTTTAAAGTTTATTTTAATCGTTCAATACTTCTTTGTATGCAATATTGGATGTAGTGTTATTATCTTGCCAGATAATAACACTACGAACGACAGACGGACAGACGAACCGACGGACAACGAAGTCTTAGTAATAGGGTCCCGTTTTTACCTTTTCGAACGTTCGGAACCCTAAAAGCATCTTACAGAAATACCACCCAACAGATTTCGACATGGTTGCGATTACATACCTATACTGTATACCTACCATAGCAGACTAACAACGTGACCCGTAATTTATAAGATATAAACTATCCTATCTCTCGAGTTGAATCAAACTGCACACGGTGTGCGAATTTCATTGAAATCGGTTCAGTAGTTTAGGAGTTTATCAGGGATAGACAACGTGACATATAATTTGTATATATTAAGATATATAGAGATAGACGGAACTTTCATAAAGCTAATCCATCAAAGGGATTTTCAATAAACGATAATACTTTGATTATGTAGAATATTTTTCTCTCATATCTTTATAGATACGCCGACATATTATTTTTATGAAATAACTGACATACTATGGTGCTTTATAAGTATATTGCTTTATCATTGGACTAACGAAATGCTTGAGCTTTTAAATGATCATTTTCATAGGACGCAACATGGCAGTGGTGTACCGTTTGAGAAGGCGGCGCGCCCTGGACGGCACATTTTGAGGGGCGGCAATAATTCCTTTTTCGTAATGTATAACCAATAATAATAGTAATAACATTAGTAGAAAATATACTCAAGTTGCACTCTCCCGACCGGCACATTAAGGGGGCAGCAAAATATTTAGGCTTGGCTACCTTTTTTTGGTCGTCAAGTTAGAATCTTTTTATTATCGCCGACTACAATTTTTACTACTACTACTTTTCACCCATGCTTTGCCATTGCCACACTGCATATCACTGCTAAAAATAATTTTACAGTTACGTCTTTATGAAAGGTATACTTCTCTCGAATTAAATTAGTACGTAAAAAGTAAATTAGGTATGTACCTATTTCATAATTTGGTCGCTGAATTATGAAATAGGTACTCGCATATGATGCCAGTGAACCTGGCACACCACTAATCACGGCGAAGTTCTTTACAGTTTGAAGTTGATGAATGAAAGCACGAAGTTTTTCTACCGCTACGAACAATAGTTGATTTCAAAAGTTGTAGTTATGCTTCCTTCCTGAAATAAGTTTCCACGTTCATTAAGCTCTTTCTTTACGTATCTGCAGTTATTGACATACCTATCGTTCCAATAATTGAAAAGGACGTGATACATGAAAGAAATACGTGTAGATATGTTAGAATAAGGCATGCTTTCTACATTATACAATATACACACTTGCACGATAACCTACTGATAAATCCAGACCTACTAACATCATACATATTTCTTGTCCAGCCGGAGATCGAATCCCGAACCCAGCGTCAGACAGGCATGGTGATCACTCTCCCACGCAGGTAAGACGATTCCTGTTTTAACGAATAGTATATAATTGAAAATATATTTACTGTAACATTTATGGAGAGGGCTTTAAACAAGATCATAATTTTATCACTTATGTAAAGAAACATGTACAACGATTATCATGAAAATATGTGTAAATTGATTCATTAAAGAATAGTGGAATATGTGTAAATATTAAACAGAAATTGAAAGACAAGTCATAATGATATGTCAGGTGATGTTGTCAAGTGACTTGGCTTAATGGAGTGGTGTTTATCGTCAACTTAAATGAATGTCAACACTGTTCGAAGGTCTCATTATGAAAAATGTTTCTGAGTGCGACGGAATATTATTCACTACGAATTTGTTTGAAACCTTGTACTATTTTATTTATATGTTACTAACAAAGAGGCGGGCATACAATCTTTTAACATTAAATTTATAAGTTTTAAAAAATAAACCTCAAGAATTGTTTTTAGATACTTACAATGTTTTTAAGTACAAATTGCCTATTTCTTTACCTATGAAATTGCCGTTCTGCCGTACTGGCCATTTCAAATCCTAATATCTTTTATTGGCTGATTATTCTAATTTAAATTTTATTATATTTTAAAAACATAGAATTCTTTTTTCTAAAATCGTCATTTGTTTAATAGTTAGTGTTTTGTTTTCATCGCATTCGAACATTTTTCGTCATCATGGATACGTTAAAAATTCGAGTAATTATGGAGTATAAGTACCGTGTGGAAACAAAGCGGCACGCAACATCAACGAAGTTTATGGAGCGAACACTACAGACGAACGTACCACCCGTTATTGGTTTGCCCGCTTCCGTTCTGGAAATTTTGACCTGAAAAATTAACCCTGTGGTCATCCGAATACGACAATGACGAATTAAAGGCGATTGTGGAAGTTGATGATACTCAATTTACGGCTGAATTAGTTTTCGACGTTAGTATCAAAACCATATTGGTCCATTTGCGTCAAATTGGCAAAGTATAAAAGCTTGACAAACGGGTACCCCACGAATTCAATGATCGCCAGAGCGAAGTACGCGTCGAGACTTATCTAGCACTACTCAACAGGTATACAAATGAAGGAATTCTGAACCGTATAGTTACTTATGATGAGAAATGAATCCTCTTCGACAAACGTAAGCGCTCAGCAAGTTGCGTGGACCCTGGTTCAGCACCCAAACAATGCCTTAAACGAAAACTTACCCCTAGAAAAGTGATAGTTGTCGAATGAGGATGTAATTTATCACAGCTTCTTACCAAACGGGATGAGTATTACTGCAGATATGAAAACAATAATGGAGAAGCTCGCACGTCTCCAACCAGCTTTGGTCAATCGTTCGGCTCCACTACACGACAACGCGCGACCTCATACCAAGTTCTCCAAGTTACCAAATTACAAGAGCTCGGGTTGGAAGTTCTCCGACATCCGCTGTACTCACCCGACCTTGCGCCTACAGGCTTCTACTTTTTCCATAATTTGGATAACTTCTTAGCGGGAAAAAAAATCAATAGCCGAAAGGCAGTGCAAAATGCCTTTGAAGAATTTGTTGCCTTCCATCCAGCTGATTTCTTCAAGAAGGGCATCAATAAGCTATCAATGCGTTGGCAAAGATGCATTGATTGTATGGGTGATTACTTTGATTAATATAAATAAAAAATATAGAAAAAAATACGCTTCATTTATTTCATGAAGAACGGCAATTTCATAGGTAAAGACATATTATTATAAATGCGAAAGTATGTGAGAATGTATGTTTGTTACTTTTTCACGCAAAATCTACTGGTCAGATTTGGATGAAATTCCCGCGCAGATAGTTTATAACGTGGATTAACACTTGGGATTGAATTGGATGGATCCGTGGATTTATTACCAAGATAAACGTGATCAAACCGGGCAGAGCCGCGGAAATAATCTAATCAGATGTATAAATCTATAAAACTACATAGGCCCTTCATTCCGCGAGGTTATATATGTACTCGTATAATTCTTACGAGACTTTTTAAATTGATGTATAAGTAAAAAAATAATAATTAAAAGGCCGTTAATTAGAGTTAGAAAACCAAATCGAGTTTGAATCGAGTCAAATAATTATTATGTTCTAGATAGAAAGTTCGTTATGTATAGAAAGTTCGTTATAGATATTATACATTATCATTTTCCACGTAGACGTCATCTCCTATGAAAAGTACGAGATTTTAGTTTAATTACTTTAAGAAAAAGATTCGTGATAAAAGGTCGGAAAAATCAAAAAAGTTGGATGTTGTCCATTGAAATATTTCAATGGACAACATCCAACTATTTCAATTCCTATACATATATAGTAATTACGACCCTGATCATCTGATCAGGGTCGTAATTACTATTCTGAAGTACGGAGAACGTCAGATCGTTATAAGGAACTTGTCCTGCGCTCAACGAATAATTTAGATGGCAAATGTTTAGCTGGAAGGAAATAAGGAAATAATATGATTTCATTTTTGTTATCAATCTTGCATTATGCCAGTTCTATTGAGGAGAATCACAACTACTACCGCAGTGCCAAGTAATCGAGTGTAGTACACATAAAATATAACATGCATAGGTTTTATCGCAATGCCTCCTAATATAAGTTTTCTATTGCAGATGCTATGGATAAATGATATATGATACAACGGATGTGATATCAATTAATCTAAAAGTTTTCAAATTTCCACTTAGAGATACACATAGGTATAGATCCCTTCAAGAAAAGGTTCCGACTTAGTGTTTATGTAATGTAGTGTACATGTGGCCGAATATTGGTAGTAGTTCATAAATAATTCTGTATTCATTTATAAGAGTGAGTACTTGTTAGTACTTTAATGAAAAAAAGTCACATTTCGACAATAAATTATTCTTTTTCGGTTCAAAATAGTCTTTAGATTTTTGTTTTATCGAATTACTGCTCAGTTCGTCCCGGTGCATTCCTATTGGCGTCACTGCGTGATCAGGAAAAACTTTCTGATCGCGCAACGGTATCGCCTGTCGCTGGAACAATTCGCTGTCGCTGACAAATACCTGTAGCACCCTACATTTCTAAGAATTTGTTCTTTAAGCTTGTAGCCTCTCTTAGATGTCGCTGTCGCGTGCCGTTGCCGAGCGGTAATAATAAACGGATTGCTGGTGTAATTAAATAGTCTCAAAAGCCCTATTTCAAATATTCGATATCGATAAAGTTAATTTGTTGAAAGTTTGCTCTCAGCGTAGCTATTCGTTGAGTTTGCTCTAACACGGTTTGTATTTTAAGTTAATTTTACGAATAACAAATATCATTTTATTAATACGTGAAGCAAAAACTATGGACCCCTTTATAGAAAAATTGCGCGGATGCAGCAGTATGAATTTTGCACACTTATAGTTTATATGTAGGAGAAGTGCAGAACGCTAATATTTTTCTATAATAATACTTATAAAGTACATTAAATTAATAAATAAAACATTACACACACTACCATGTATTTGACACACACAAACACACGTATTTGTTACACACATACATACCTACTCTGTAGTCAAAGTGTTACAAATACATATATTTAGTTAAATTAAATAAAACATTCATTGTATACATTGCTGACAATATAAACATGTAGCTGACATTGTCATATGTCAGATGCGTATGTCAAATAACGCGTTATTGCTTTTAAATGCAGCTTACTCAATGAAATTTCGTTTTTATATAATGACAATTAAAAAAATAATCTTAAAATTAATTTACTGAGGAAAATACGTATAAAACTTTGTAGTACAAAATAAGATAATTTTTTATTTGGATTTAATTACGGTCGTATTTCGACCGCTGCGAAGGGTAAATAGTTATATTAAGAAGCAGTTCTGCTTAGTGTTTCATTAAGTAATTCAGTAAGTAAAATAATGTTTTTTTTTTGTACTTACTGTCCCTAAGTAGGAGCTATTATGACCTGGATACAGGATTTCATAGATACAGTAGGATTTTCGTTTTAAATTAATCTGCGTATTTGTGTACTACAAATACGCAGATTAATTTAAAACAAAAATTCATATCATGATTTAAATGTCTACGTCGAGAATCGAACCCAGATTCCTCTGCATATCAGACATTTATTAACCACTCTGCTAGGCAGATCAGCTGAATGTAACACAGGCTCTATGAATAGGAAATCGAATGCAATAACATTTTACCCTATTTAATCGCGGATAATCCCGTGGATGCGGTCGCCGTCCATTGCAATCAATAAACGTCGCGTTAGGATTTAACTGGGAAAGTTACAAGTCAACCGAGGACGTTGAATGGAATTGGATGTAACTTTTGGTCGATAAGTTATATTTATATTTAAGAAGATTCTTTCAACTACTATTATATTTATTGTATATTTCTGCCACAGGTTATTCTAACGTGAAGCAGTATCGCGTTTCGGTCGAAGATTATGGATACTGGCTGACTTACATATAAAGAAATGTGTGACGGTCTATAAGTTAAATGTAACCATGATTACAAGAAATGACCTAGATAACTTGGAAAATATGTTTTTATAATCAATTTTTCTTTATTGTGTAGGTTATTGGAGTAAATTTATTATTTCGTCATATATTATATAAACTGAGTAAAGTATTATTTCATCTTTATCAAAAATTAAATGGGTAAAGTGCATTATTTAATTGAATTTAGGAATGGCGTACGATCTAATTGGAAAAGTCAAAAGCGTAAAATGAATTTAATTGGAAGTGTTACAAACACAATCGCACTTGTTTTTTTTTTTTTTTTTATGATACGGATAGTAGCAAACGAGCATGCAGCC
>MOOZ01000782.1:1050887-1062116 GCA_002930495.1 Cecropterus lyciades
TATGGAACTGTCGTCAGCAAAAAGAGTCATAGGGTAGTTGATGCTGCATGGCAAGTCATTTATGTAAATAAGGAATAATAATGGTCCTAGCACACTGCCCTGTGCACTGCATTTACCACTCTTACACTTCACACTTGTTCAATTCTTGTATTTCTAAAATATATTTACATACTTTAGAAATATATTGCGATAAGACGAGAAATATGATAAGGTAACTTCTATTATTTTTCCGGACAGATTTATTTCGAATTTTTTTTTCAATATATTCGTACCCGTTATTCGATGCATAGGGTTACCGCAGTAAATAAAGGCCTTTTTTTTAAATGAACGGCTTCGTTCGACGTGAGCGTGACGGCGAGAACTTGTTCTGATCGAGAGCCGTCAACGCGTTGCAAAATCGTATAACAAGTATTCGATCTAATCTTAGTATTCCAAACATGTTTAAGGCAATTCTTTGGTTTTTGGATACGGCGACATTGGTTACTGTCAGGTGTGCCGCCGTACGTATTAAATTATAATATTAAAAATATTGTAGTATAGAGACTAGTAGGTAAACATAGGCACGATTACTTAATGAACTGCCGCGTTTGACGTGTCAGCGATGGAGAAATTGTTACAACTGAATAACTGTGAGTTATAACAAACATTTGACTTACAATTTAATTAGTTTTGATTCACAATTCAAGTTATTAAATAGAACCGGTATTTTTAGAAATGCCTTGTAAGACTTTTTCTTGGAGTGGAACCACCTTGAATAAAATTTTATATATTTCTTATTTGAAATAAGTTATCAAATATATATAAATAGTATTGTTTTTATCTTTAAAGAGCTACATTGATAAGTTACCCTTATCGCTATCGCTATCGAAGTTATTTCCTCAAGTATCAAATTATTACCTGAAATAATTTTAACTTTAAGATAGTAAAGGTAACCATATTTATCATTTAGAGAAACCATTACCATTAGAGTTACCATTACTTAGAGTAGCAAAGACTAAATACAATTCAAAGTTAAATTCAATAAAAATTTCGCTAGAAAGTAGAATTTGCTCTAATTCCTACCTATTTCTGCCTAATAACAGCAGTGTTATGCTCTGTTGTGTTCTGGTCTGAAGGGTGTGGTAATAGAGACATAGTTTTCCGAGACATTCCATCTTAGTCTTCAGGAGTAGCTACTTTCCATCAAATGGTCTGCATGCTCGTTTGCTACTAAAAAAAAATAAAGAACAAAAAAAATCGAGTGCGATCGTGTCGAGCGTAGGCTTTTGGCTTTTTGTAAGCCTACCGAATGGGTACAAAGATTAGTATCTTATAATTATGATAGAGTATGCAATGTACTATCAACGTTACACATAATATTGTTTGTATTGATGAGTACATATTTTTAATTCTTATTTATTGTATCGAATCACTAAAAAAAAGAAAACGGTAACTCTACATAGTTACCTTGAGGACTTAATTATTAAAGTTCAGTTTCACGCATTTTTTTTATATTTTATTAAATTGTGTTAAAGTGATTTTATTAATTATTTTGTGTGGCAACATATAGGTAGATATTTCGACAAAAATGTATGACATGTTTTAGAGTTGTTCAAGAAAACTTGTTCTGATCGACTGTGGATGACGCGTTGCGACGCGCGATTAACTCTCTCGTTCAAAAAGAGAACTTTGAATTTTGGATTCCACTTTTGCGGTTTTGTTAATACATTGAACATGAACTTTAAATTCGGTTTGCGAAGTTCTTACAGCATGAATCGTACTGTCAAACACAATTAGAGCAGATTCTCTTGGTCGATACAGTTTTGTTGGATCCTTGTAAAATATAAGGTCTGCTTATATTTAACGACCTTTACCGTTACCGTTACGAATGTTGGTGTTATGTTACCGTTACGAATGTTGGTGTTATGTGGTAATTACATGATTAGATATTAGTTTTACACAAAAATTTATGTTACTACTAATAGTTGACTGAAATAAATATCAGAATCGTAAATACCTTTGTTTCTGTGATGTAAAAAAAATAACAAGCCTCTTATTTTGTTTTCATTAAAATAGGTAAATAAAAACTATATGAAATTATATTGTATAAAAGTACATGAAAAATGCTTGAAACTGGCAAGCAATTTCTTTTTTAATCTGTTTATCCTTTGTTACTCGTTATATTGGGCTATCAATTACGCAGTGACGTATCTAATATTTTTAATTCTCGGAAAAGCCTTTCAATACCGAAGCGGAAAATTTGGTCGTAATTTGAATATTCCTTATTAATTTATCGGGCGGATTCTGAAGGGGTTCTAAATTATTAAATGGCTGTCGCTTAATGTATCGTAATGGGCTAAAGTTAATACAATCGGAGATCGACTATAGGCTTTTGATTTACTTGTGTTCCATTACTGATATTCATGTGGCAGGTGATCATTTGATGTCAGCTGCATGTTCGTTCGAATTTGAATTAGAATTACATAAAATAGTATGGATACGATAATATGATTTATTATTGTCCAATGTGGTCAACATTTCTTTCCAAATTGTTTTAAACATTTTAAAAAAATATGAGTAAGTTTATAGGAATAGCTAATATATTTAGTAGTAATCATAACAAAGAGTTATAATATAATAATTTAACTGAACATATTGGAGGTAGGAATAAAGGAGTGACTGCCTAGTGGGTAGGACATTCAGCCTCTCAATCAATAACCTTCAATTTTTACAGCTAAAGTAAAAATTCATGATCACTTAATTAAACGGTGAATCTACACCTGAGAGTCCTAAAGAAAAGTTCTCATGAATGTGTGAAGTCTACCAATTCGCGCTTGACAAGCTATATGGACAATGGCAAAGACCGACAAAGGAGATCTTTAACCAGCGCTTGGGGACAGCAATAGGTTGGCGATAAATATTTTTAATAGACTCTAATGTTTTAAAATATTATGTGATGTTTACATCTTCTAACTACGCTAATTAAATATAGTGTTGCGTATTTAATTCATATAATGTTTAAGGACATAGATCACCTATGTTACGCAATCAACCGTCAGCCGCATTTAGTTCCTCATGATGAATTATTGAATCGTATTGACACACGGCACAATGGGATCGCCATATGTACCTAATCCGCAATGCGGGCTCATTTAGAACATGGGTGCCTATAGACTTGAGAATTAGTTTGCGGTTTTCATTTGAAATGTTGTTAGGATGTTTCCTTTTGTGTATGCATGGTATTGAATGAAGTACTAGGTGGTTGTAAATTTTACCAATGTTGAAACATATGATTTATTCGACTGATGTAATTACAGAAGATAGAATAATTTGACTTCACTCGCTTTGCAAGTTTTTATTTTAATTTTAAATACACTATTGTGGATTCGATGTAATGACTTGTCACAGGTATGTGTACTAAACGCATTAAAATATATACATTTTAATGCGTTTAATAATTTTTTTCACAGAATCCTTTGCGATGACCGCTAGTTGTACAAAACAAATTTCGATTTATTGTGTTCTCGGTTCCATCGGAAAGTCGTAGCTGCATATTATGAATAACTGTCTTATTAATGCAAATTGTTTCACTTTTCAAAAAATCCTTTCACTGAAACGCACGATAGAAATGGGTGTCAATCCATCTGGTGGAAGGTGGCTGTGGTAAATGAACAACTGTGATGAACTTCAGATTAGATTTACATTCTAACAGAAGTCGATCACAGATGCATTGCTAATCTTAAGGACTAAGTGGGAACGCGTCGGATAAAAATGTCTTCCTTACCTCAGCGCCTTAATTATAATACGATTATATCTTTGAATTAAAAAAAAAAAAACGGTAGTTGTAATGGGTGCAGATTATCTGCACCCATTTGTAAATGTATTTTACATCATTTATTCTCATTCAATCAATATATTGCTAGCACGTTTTATTACCTATTACTTTAAAATAGTCTAAAATTGCTAAAACTTATTGCATGTATTGTGAATGTTACAAAACCTACAAACAGTTGTGTATTCGATACATCAAACCGTATTACACACAGGTATTGTCGTTCCCAGTTTGGCATAGTTTCTCCATTATTCGTGCCATAATTAGGTGGTTTACGGCGACCCGAAATGCAATCGGCCGTGTAATTTGCCGGACGCACTGAAATGTAGCGTCCGGAAAATAATTTATGGTTTCATGAACGCAACAACACAACACAACATCTTCCAGGCTAGCGCGTTTGCTATTCTGACGAACTTAAATGTTACGAATCATACATATATTTTATATATATTATACATATTGTTTTAAATCCGTCTTTAATGCAGGGCTTTCTTTGCATCTCTCTTGAAGATCTTTTCCTTTTGAACGTTTAAATTCATATACAATAGAATAATTTCTTGTTTTTGTATTATATTGGAACAACCGAAATTTAATTCATGCCTTCGCGAATATGTAGACAAGAAAACAAATAAAAACACAAAAATATCGATATTATATTATTTTTTAAATACACCTCACGTTTCAAAGATGTTGAAGGTCAACATCTTTGAAAGGTGAGGTGCCATCGCTATACTTATTTCTAACGAGAAGCAGTTAATACGTTTCGGTGGAAGGCTGTGCACGCCGTCTAACTTATATACATGAGGCTACATACCCTCCAGGAGTGGTAACGCATCTGTCATTTGCTTAAGGTAGAATCACTGATCTATGTGGAGTTTATTTTATCAATGTCCATGGGCGGTAGTATCAACTCGTTTACTACTTCAATCAAGTAAAAAATCTCATATTTAGAATTTATCCCTGTATTTATTTTGTGTATGTATAATAGAAAAGGTAGTTCTAATACTTTTATTCATTAAAATGCTTAAATAATAAAGAATGAAACCTTTAATTGTCCAACCAAATTTTCTCATCTTATTAGTTACTACTGTTGGATTTAAATGTTTAAAACTGAAACGGAAAGAAAAGTAACGTACGTATTTTTATAAATCGTTTTGAATTTGGCAGACCCTTTCTACAAAAGGCTTTAAATAAAAAATAATAATAATCTGATATCTGCAACTGGTCATTCAGCTTCACATTTCTGAACTACGGATTCGTAAAGAATTTATTTTAGGCCAATCCGGGCTAGCCAAAAAATTCAATGCTTATCTTAAAACCCCGTGAATGGATTTTATGCAGTTTTTACTCATAGTCAATTTGTTTAAAAATGCCATTCTTTGTAGCAGCCATTAGAAACCTGATACTACTGACCGATATTTGACGACCCGCGTGGCGGAGTGGTCACCATACCGGTCTGACACGCAGTGGGTGCCGGGTTCGATCCTAGGCCAGACAGGCTGAATCTGAATGATGAGTTTAGGTTTCTGTTCAGGGTCTGGGTGTTTGTGTATTCGTCTTTGTGTGTCCATGGCACCCACGACACAGGAGAAAATCCTAGTGTGGGGCTATGAGTGTAGAAAGCGATATTAATGAATTGTAATTTGTACTTTGCGTTTTATTTATTTTAACATTAAAGGTTTGATAGGTATGAGGGCCTCTTATTTTTTATCCTAATACTCATAATACTCTTACCCATGGGATAATAAAAAATCATTTTAAACGTTTTCGCGTGGTATTGCAAGCGTTAAAAACAAATATATGTATTCGTTCTTATTGGATCACGAAGTTTTGCTGCAAATTGTATCAAAATTTGTTGCGATTTGCTTACCGCTGACGCTTGTAGCGCCAAACGAATGATTTATGGCCTTTAAGTTACTGTTTAAAGATACAGCCCGCACCCTAAAACGAAACAAGGCCAGAAGACAATCTGCATACATTTTCGTCGTCTTTGATAAATTCGAGGTCAAAGATGAATTGACTTGGAAATCCACAAACGGTCGTGACAAACCACCCTTTCATTTAATTAAAGACCTTTGTCTCGCTGCGTGTACAGTACAAATTTCGAGGTTCGCCTGAGATCGATTAATTATTATACTTTTTAACCAAAAAAAAATCTTCTGTGTCATTCATACTATAGGTGCAGGTAGAAGATTATTTTTAATAAAGTACATTGAATTGACTGACGTGTGTTGGCTTTATTTACGTTTTGTCTTGTCTTTCCAAAGATATAATAGTTGTTGAGTGTTAACTAGTAATATCGTTAAAACATTGAAACAAAACACCCGAATGCTTAAAACGATTTATTTGTTTATAATGATATATATTTAATTTAATGCTAATATGTATTTTTGTCAAAATAGTCAAGTAAAAGTATTATAATATATATACATTTTAGATTGGTCTATTTACTTTCATTTGATGCCCGTATTATCGTAATAGTAAAAAAGGCGTCCCTCCTCCCTCTTTTTCCTCTATTTCCGGGCGCAATTTTTAAAAATTATATAGCCTATGTCACTTTCCAAAGTGAGACGATTCTAATGATATATCACAGGTTACAATCTGTCAAGCTGTTCGGGCTGTAGCGCGTGCCAAAGAAATGGACATATATACATACGCTCGAAAAGCATCTTTCGACGCAGTCGGGTAAAAACGGATAGATAAAGAGATGTCTACGTCCAAATTAAAACATTATCCAAATACTATAATATAATTTTATTCTATGATATTAATGCACTTGTATAAAATACCGAGGACTCACTTCGTACAGCACATTTGCATACAAGTACATTTTAGAAAATCTTCACGAAATCCTACTCCCCACTTCGAATCAAACTCAAATGAAAATGGTAATTAAGAGTCGCATTCTCATTAAATTAATGAGCTTAGCGCAAATCGCCTTATAAGTTTAATATTCTTTTTTAATGAGAATTCTGTTAAACAGAGAAAGCTTTCAACAAAAGCTCCGAAGATTATGGCTATATAAAATATGACTTATTTTTATGTTTTTGTATGTTTCTCTTACTGGATTTAAGCTAGGTTTCAGATTATATCTAAGAAAACAAAATGAATTTGAGCTTTAAAGTGTTATTGTTTATTAGATAAGCAAAGATAATATATTCGTAATATATATAATAGATAAAAATATTCGTAAATTGGCATTTAGACTTTGACATCTGAAAAAATAAAAATTCGTGACTTTTTTTTCGTGATTTATCCATAGAAAATGCTCCATAAATTTTCCAGAATTATCAATCCTCGCATGACATAATGGTTATTTTTTACACAAAAGTCATAATTATCAATTTTAACTTCATTGCCATAAGCCTATTGCATCATTAAAAAATAAATGAATGAAACATGACTTCTTATAAAACAAATTTGCCTCTGCCGTGTTTTGGCATCGCGAAGAAATAAGTCTCTCGGCAATAAAACTGTCGGTTCACAAACACAAAGCGACACAAAAGCCCGGAGTGGCGAATGGAGAATAAATTGAAACAGCACCCTTTCAAAACATGATTGGAAGGAAGCGGGACTCAGTGCAACTGAACTTAATTCAGCTTTATTGTTTGTTATTTGATGTTAGTAACTAATAAACAATTATTAATGTCCAATTAACTTGAGGCAAATCTTGTTTTGTCTGTTCTAGCTCTGTTAATATGCCTGCCCAGTCCTTCCGACTCCGACTATGTTACTGATTTTGATAGAACTTTTAGCATAGTGTTTTTTGTTTTTAATACTTTTCCATGAGTAAAGTAATAATAGTTTTTATTGGAATATTTCCTAATGATGCAGGACCTTGCGAAAATCATTACCTACCTTTTTATTTTCATTATACTTATACAGAAACAAACAGACGATGGGATCTGTTATTGAATGTTTAACAAACTTTAATTTATTTCTCTGCTAATTGACGCATAAATATTCATTTTACCTAGGTATATTACCTAGGTAAAGTGCGAATGCACGAATTAACATAATAAAAATTGCTGACTTGCGTCAATGATGAGTAGTAAATACTTGTTGTATGCAATTATGGGCATTTAATTCTTTTCCAAAAAAAGCCGAGTATATGTACATAATTTTCATAAAATATAAATTAAAAAAAATACAAATCAAAGGGATTAAATTAAGGAGGTAAATTTCCTTGTGATGTTTTCTCTATTATAGTGTTTTCATCAATATCCAGTTCCCTTCTAGAAGAAGCATAACTAACAATGACTTTAAACGTTCATGCATAGATAGGCTTTTTGTCTGCGTTTGCGGTCACACCGTTTTTACAAAAATGTTTTTCTGTATAACTGTGAAAGTAAATAGTTAATATTTTACTATTTACAAATAAGTAAATCTTTTTTTGGCATTATTTGTTGGTTTATGTATTTAATAATATAAAACTTCTACAATTCGTGACCACTATAGTTATATATAGAGATACAACAAAATCTATATAATCACCATCATGCATCTATACAATCACAAAATTTGAACACATTTATTGGTGTTAATTATGTAACACAATTTTATCTAGATGTAGATATTTATCAGCCAGTCTACTTTTATTAAGTGATTACTAAAAGTATAACAAACAGGATTGTGTTACATCATAAATTCTCATTTGGCACGGTCGCACACACCTACTTTCTTAAGATTAATTTGTAAAAACTTACGAATATTTCAAGATTAATGAACTTATTTATAGAACACTAGCTGCGCCCCACGGTTTCACCCGCGTATTAGTTACAACAAAGAAAACTAATTTATGTATTTATTTGGATAAGAATAAATATTATATTTATAAAAACAACTTCGCAATTATACATTATTTTGGAAGAAATTTGGTTAGCATATAAAAGGGTACAGTGAGTTTACCTGAAAAGATAGACATATGCTGTCGCTGACTTTTTTTTAGAACTTTTAAAGTGGAACAATTCTGTCATACATAATTTTTACGAAACTTTAACCGTTAACGCAGCGCATGCAGCGGAAGCTCTCATTAGAAAAAAACCCCGATTTTGAAACATTCTTCATCGGTGCTCCGCTCCTGCTGATTTTAGCGTGATGATATATAGCCTATAGCTTTCCTCGATAAATGGGCTATCTAACACCGACAGAATTTTTCAAATCGGACCAGTAGTTCCTGAGATTAGCGCGTTCAAACAAACAAACTCTTCAGCTTTATAATATTAGTATAGATTATAACTTTAGAATATTTTTCTTATAAACTAGCACCGTTTTGTTTTAGGTACAAAAACTCAGAACCCATCTAAATGTATTGACTTTAAAATTATAAAAGGAGGAGTTTTTGAAAATCTGACGTATTTTTATGTTTTTGTTTTAAAACTTACGTATTTACGCTTCATCAAGTCCTATTTAACATATGACTATGAGTTAATAACCCTTTATTTTTTTTGGCGGGAAAAAATGTACCTAACCGCACACCCCGTCGCCCGGGGAGATAACGGGGTAGTGTGGGGCCCACACCCACTAAAATAACCCGCCGTGCGCCCTCATCCGCTCTTCCAAGGCGAACCACGGGTACCGCGTACGTTGCTCCGTGGCCCGCAGGCGGATGAGTTAATAAGCCTAATTTAACATATGACTTTAACACAGACACAAACTCTGGAGGTAGTTGTTACTCCTGAGGTTTCGTATGAAATGGTTTCACGCTAAACATGCATTTTTTTCTTTGTCTTCTGATCGAAGAGTATAATTGATGTAGAAGTCCAATCAAGATACACTGTTTGGAATCACACAATATTCGACAGGATAAATTAAGTAGCGAGAACTAAAGTATAGTATAGGTATACTATTATATATATCTATACTATTCGTATACAGGCAGTCCACGTACTTACGGCATGTTAGGTTCGCGAAATACGCGACGTAAATCGAAACGACGTAAGTCGAGACCTACTTTTTCATATGTTTACATATAAAACTCAAGGGTTACGTTCTAACAAGTTCCAACAAGGACAAAAAACTGCATTTAAAACAAAAGATATACATTATTATATAAAGTAAGTTCTTAAAATTATTATTTACTTATGAAATTGGTAGTTTTGAGGGTAGGTTTGATGTAATTGGACAACCGCGATCTTTCAGTTTTTATAATCTTAAATTACACCTCCATTGTAATTGTCTTTCTTACCCTCTTCTTCACTTTACTATCACTGTCTTGTTTAGGTGGCATATTCAGATTTATATTCAGTTAAATAATAATAAAAAATAAAAAAATAAACTAAAAAAGATGAAAATAAACTTTGTATGTATTACGTCTTGATTGTCCGTTGACAATAAATTAACAAGACAAATTCGACATATTTTGACCTGGCGAAAAATGAATTCTCCTGTACCGGAAATCGAAACAATTGACGTTTGTTTGAGGAATAGTGTCAAAACATTGTTCAACGTAACTCGATGTATTTGGAATCTTATTTACCATATTATCATTTGTTTTAGTACCACCCGAGGGTCTCGGGATCACAGGATAATTATAATATTCTTTCCGTAATGATATTAATTATCTGCGTATGTAATATCGGAAACGTCAAATATATATAATTTTGACGTTTTTTACTTTTTATTTCCATTACTCGGTTTCCTTTGTAGTAACTATATTATATTTATACCAAGTAATGATGACAACGTTTGAGTTCATAGATAGCGATCCACGCAGGTGCTACCGTGGCGAAAATAATACAAAAGAATATGGCAAATTAAATTATTTCCACAATAAGTTTAATGTTGAGATTTTGTCGAGTAGGTACGTAAAATTGTGATTGGATGAAAGATTTTGCTGGAAACTTCAATCGGAAAAGCGATTAAGTAACTTATATGCAGTTCTACTAACGCTTTGAAATACAGCCTGTGTTAAATTTTAGTTGAAGCTTTCGATGGTTTTGTTTATATAATCTGAAATTATTTCAATAAACAAAAATAAATTACGTTCTAACTCATTTTATTTTTATACTTAGCAATAGTAAAAAAACATCTGTTAAAGTTAAAAGTGTTACATTACTTTAAAACATCGGTACGTTATACTTAAAAAAAGAAAAGGTTCGCTTAAGAACCCGATTCTCGCAACTCATTACTAATTAATTTTATTTCCTAGAATCCCGGCACTGCAAATAACTCAGAGGGAAGTGGGCAGTGGTTTTTAACTTTTAATTCCCTCATAAACATTCAACAAAAAAGAAAATGTTTTGTGGGGTGAACAAGTGAAATATAAAAGTGCGGTCGGAAGCTGGCGGTGCGCCAGCACTCTCGTTTGGGAGCGGTCTGACATGCAAACCTGGGGAATCCATTGTGGTCCACATAACCAAACCCTAATAAACTAACTTTAAAGTTCGATTGTACATTAATCGTTGTATGTTGTTGCA
>MOOZ01000782.1:1106519-1117765 GCA_002930495.1 Cecropterus lyciades
TAAACTCATCATTCAGATGTCTGTCTGGCCGGGGATCGAACCCGGGACCCACTGCGTGTCAGACCGGTATGGTGACCGCTCAGCCACGCGGGTCGTCAAAAATAAGTGAATATCTCTATAGGGAAATAATATTAGTATAGATCTATTTAAAGTCCAATTCAGACGTCATGGTAACGGCTACTTAACTGGTTCACTGTTTTACCACCATAAATTTTATATTATAAATTCTATGTGGGCGTTGAGTATCAAGAACGTTAACTTGTCTTAGTTATTATTTTTTTATCCTTTATTTCCCTATAGAGATAAAAAAGAAAAGAGGGTCAGTTCATGTTGCACCACAGAGCCATCGAAATGATAACTCCCGGTCGTAAAACTTAACTCAAATATTCTCAACAATTTACATGGTTAGTGTAATTTCATTTAAGATCTTGAATCACAAAAAATAGTAAACGCAAAATTCTGACACATTTGCTAAAGCACTTGTAAACAAATAAGAACATGAGCCTGTATGACGTCTCACTGGGAGTACGTTAGCTTGTTACGCTACACGATTACACAGCACTAAACTTAACTTATTCGACCGAGTTCTCTATTTGTTTGCTATTTTGCAGGGTACCCGAAGGTTAACTAAATACTTCAAATAGATTTGCTCGAAACCAACCGAAATACTTTGGGAAAACTTTACGAAACGCAATAAGAAATTATAGCTGTTAATGATTGTTAAATAACAATTTTGTTGAGGATGGTAAATTTCTTGATGTTTTGACTCTAATGGTACCATCATCAACACCATCACCGCACCTATATTCACGCTATTATTTTTTAAGCATGTGGTAATAGGAAGAAGCTTACAGAAGGCATTTCAAATTAGGCCCAGATGTAGCTATATATCTGTGGTGGAGTTCAGATAAAATTATGTTTATACTGATATCACAACCTTTCGTAATGAGAAAAATCGTTGAAACAGAAATAGAGACAAATGTCGAAGCAGTGATCACTTCCTATTAATTAAAAATTGAAAATTATCGAATATTGTGACGTGGCTGATTTTAATTCAATGATAGTTGCTGAATATAAGATTAGGTTTTAGAGATGACGCACAGAGAGGCAAAATGCGTTGCGGAGAGGAAACGACGAGTACCTACATATATTAAGGCGGTGAAACGAAGAAAAAGTAATGACATTAATAAAAAAAAAATCTTTAGTTATTACGCATTATATAAATATCCCGATTCCAATGAAGAGATAAATATCTCATATGATTATCCCTCATACGTAAACTTTACAAAGCTATCGATCGTATTGAGCGTTGTCCGTAGAAAATAGTAGTTACTAAAAGACTAACTAGTGTAATGTAAAATACATGAGGGTCAGAAAGGGTTTTCAACGTAATGATGTAAGACTTTCGTTGGGTCAGAATAACATTAATCGCTTTTGTACCGAAATATTTACATGCACTTAACACATGTCGATTAATGTTTTAACTATCTTTCTAAACTATGAGTTTTTAAACAATTAAAAGGTAAATGAAAGTGACGTATTAAACGAGATCAATTTATTAACAATCATTAAATTATTCAAATGTGTCAGTGAAGTTGCAATAATACTGAAATATAAATTGAGATAGATAATATAATAATATATAATAGAATGAATCCCTTTGTCAAACTGTAGCCCTGGGGTTTCGATTACGATCCTCTACTCTCATCTGCTTTTTTATTCATTTGGGTATTACAAACAATTTATCTGCAACTTAACTGATATTGAGGATTATTTATTATTATTATTTTCTATGAAAATAATCCTCTTATTCTCATTAATTTTGATTATTCTGATTATTTTAATATATAAAATGAGAATTAAGTAATTTTTACACCCGCCTTTACATTCTTAATATAGTTTTAATCCATTAAAACATCAATACTAAATATATCTCCAAAACAAATTTAAACCCATAACTTATGACGTGTCTGAATAGATAAATTTTATTCACACATATCAAAAAAAAAGAAAGTTCGTCGAGTTTGTACATCGCATATACCTATTTGAAAAAAAAAGCTTAGGTTGCTAAGAATGAGGATTAATTGGAAATTATTTATTTTTTAAACTATTATTATTTGTTCGTCTGCATATCTGAAATAACACTCGGTGACTCGTTGCACGTACATATGTTTAATAATCCTATCTAACTTTGTAATAGCTATCGCGGACTGCGTTTTGCCACTTTGATGCCGCCGAGCACTGCGCTTAATAACCCAAATTCAGACTGGACATCTACAATGATGATGATGCTGATGGCAATTTGAAATGCGAATTGCAAATGAGCTCACTATACGCCATTAGGAACTTAGCGTCCAACGTTGTACTTAAATTTCCCAAATAAATGTTTGCTGAAATAAACCAGATGCTTGTTTATGAACATTTCTGATCAGCATCATAAGAGGAAGCTATGTTTTATGTTCTGTTTTGTTCTAATAGGTATATAGAACTTATTGGTAAATTAAGAACTTATTACTAGCAAAGAGTATTCACGGACTATTCATATAAATGTGTATTCCACCGCCAACAGTTTGCAGAAAAAACTTTTCCATTTGTAAAGTACATTTATCAAGCGAACATGCAGTCCACGTGATATTATTATCATGTCACTAAGGTTGGTAGACGTCCTCCACTCCATATGCATTCAACTCTAAAAGAAAGAGGTACTACGTACGATATATTTAAAGTGTATAATAAAACTAAAAAAAATGGCAAGGCAATAGATATTACCTTACCTATGTAGGTACCGTTACTTTTCTACCTCTTTTTATACATGCAGTGGTCAATGTTTACAAAAATAGTACTTTAATTTGTTGACACACTCTTAGTTCCATTACAACTTTATGTCACCTCCTATAAAACAAATAGATAAATAATGAATTTTTAAGCTACATTGCATTTATCGTTAAATATTATGGTATTGGTTGGATACCTTGATATTTATGGGTCACAATGACTACCTTACCTTAGACGGATTGTATTAATTAACGCTTGAAGTATATTCCACTTTTAATAGCACGCTATGATGACCCACCTGATGGTAAATAGTTATTGCCGCCCATAGACGTCTGTAAGCAACTTATAATAGGACAGGAGTTCTGTCTGAAGTCGATTTTACATGCATTGCTACTCGCGAGGACGAAGATGGTCGCCTCATATATAAATGAGCTGTATATCACACCCTTTCACCCAAACGTAAGAACTGCTCCACGCTAGAAATAAGTGTGGCGGTGGTTACGCCGGGGTCGAACTACGCTAGTTCTACCACCTGGTAATAAATTTGAATTTATTATTTAAACCTGCCTGAATTCGGGTAGAAACCAAAACTTTCCGCATAACAAACCGACGAACCTAGATCAGTTCTACATCTACATCACGAAGAAAAAAAATTTAACGAAAAGTCGAAACTGACTTCTATACCACAAAAATGCAAAAAAATAATTTACTAAAAATAGTTTCTTACATACACAGTACATAGTATAGTCCCGAAGTCGGCGCTCAACATATTTTGTTAGATTACAATGACAAAACTATGTCCTAAAAGGCTCGTAGTACCCCTACATCTTCGGGAATAAAGAATAGAAGGCCATATTTTTCAAAAAATTATGTTAGACTACATACCTAATGTTCATTTCAAGTTTGTTGAAAATCGGATTATTAGCTGAGTTATTCGTCCATGTGTCACGTACGTATTTAATGCAAATATAAGACTTATACGTTTTACTCATGGATGCCCTTGTCAAAATCAAACTAAATTGAAATGAGACCCAACTGAAATCACCAGCTTTCAAATTTAAAAAATCAAATTCGATTCACCCAGTCGAAAATATCAAACAATAAAAAATCTCCGTTTTGAAGTAGGTTAAAAATTTTATTGTGAATATCAAAACAAGATTTTACTTCCTGATGTTGTTGTAAAATTATCCGTGTATTTTCTTTGCAAATATACAAACACCGCTCACATACACGAAATAACATTTTGAAGCAAGTAGCTAACTTCTCAAACAAAGTATGAGCATATACGAAGTCGAGTGGGAATTAAGGCTTGTAATCTCGGAGCGTAATTACCTGACATTTGTGTAACTCCGAGACTTCTACGGTTGTAATTATATTTGATTAATTTTGTATCCTATTTTATTGTACCTCCTATATAAAGGTTTATTCACATGAGCAGTATGGCAGTGAAAATCTTTCCAGTTTATCAGTATTTGATATTAATTATCGAATGCTAAAAAGAAAGTCGCAACGGTGTAAAATTTCATCATTCGCCTGTGTGGTGGACTATAGCTTAATATTTTCACTTCTTTCACTTACGAGAGGAAATCCATGCAGGGTAGTAGGATAATAATCATTTGACTACGACACACGTAACTGTAGTGTCGTAATTAATAAACGTCGTACGTAATGTCGTAATTGTCGTTTTCGTTTCAGTGACACAGGTTGTATAATTTTTAAAAATAGTCCCCGTATATAGTGAAAAATATTACAATATATAGTATAAGTATTATCATTACAAAATGGGTATCAAATTAAAACTAGTAAATAGACCGTTCCAAATGTATATCATAATACTTTTACTATTTTGACAGAAAGTCATAAAAAGCTTTAAATTATAATAAATACTTTTTATAAAAACACAAAACCGACTGCTTAAAACAATAGACAAAAACTAAAGTCAAACTATATATTTAAAGCAGTTTTTAACAATGATACTTGTGTGTCATATAAGTTGCTATAGACAAATAAGACGAATATCAAGATATGCTGAACAAATTTTATTTACTCTAAACTAAAATAGGATCAAAGTATTACTTTAGATTGTCGGCACTTTAGTACCTCAAAAAGCTAAATATGGCTCATGTAAATGTCTCTCGTACGTCAGATATTGGTTTTATAAAGCGAAAAAGACGGGTCTTCTTTTCCCCGAGGTTACAAAGGGCTCTACTAGTTTTAAACGTATGCATTTTGTGAAAAAAATTCACTTCTAATTCAATTTTTCAATTCGTTACACGTCGCCATTGAAACAGTTCTTGCTATCGATGTCGATGTCGATACAAGACGCTAACAATCCACGCTGGTAGCCTCAATTGAGAAAAGTTTAATTTCCGATTCATTTTCCGCTCAGCCAGAATAGTTACGAATTTGTGCTGAACGAGTTTAGTTTAAATAAGTTTTTTATCGGACTTCCATCTTGATATTTACTTTTATTATATGATTAAAGTTAGTGTTATTTTTAAACTGCTTGATATATTTTTGGTGATAATAATAAAACGATGGTGAAGTATAAACTAAAATGTCGTAAAGATGACTGAATTACTGAATGACTGAAAGACAGAATTTAATCTATTAGTCTATTTATTGCTGAACGCGGGTCTAATTTGAGAATATGAAAGCCTCGGCTGTAGACAATACAGATCAATTGCGTAATTTTTTTCATCAGAGCCTATGATGACATTGAGCGGAATTGTTATTCAACATGAGGTTCATACATTATCCCATCGTATTTTAAATCCTTTATTAAATTTGAATAACAATGAGCATAGGACAGGGATTCTACCTGAAGTATTCTTCAGATCTAAATCTTCAGAAATTTTGTATTTGTGACTTGCAAATACAAAATTTCTGAAGATTTAGATTTTCGACTCATGTGTTTTAGCCGGCATTCACGCCCTTTTACGTGTCGAATAAGGATATTGTTTTTTATTGAATAGTTTTATAGAAAAATACACTTTTCTACTTTGTATTATAATTGGTAAATTGAGCCGAAAATGAACATAAAATAAAATAATAAAAATCATGTAGTATGGAAAATTAGAAAAAAAAAAAAAATTTCAATCAGGCACAGGTTGGCTTTGCATTTTCGGCACTCCACATGAGATCTCCCATTGCATTCAGGGACCTTACAACGCTGTCTAGTGGATCAGACAGGCAAATGGTCAATTTTATCTTAATGAACGTCTTGAGATGGTTTTATTGCTATAGGCCCTCTCATTTTTTTTGTTGAATGCTATGAATTGCATGGACTGCTTCACGCTAGATTTTTTTTGTAGTGGTGATACCACCCGTGTCGAACCATTCTGATTCTACCTTTCAACATCATGTATCAATATATCATGTCATTCTGTATCTTGTACAGTTACAGATGTAATATCCATTTGAAATCCAGACGTGTGCATAATAATGAGTGCATTATCTGACACACTGATCCGTATTAGACTTGTAACCTAATCGAATATCATGCGTCTGACGTGTAAATTCCAATTGCTATTCGAATTACTACACCAGATAAGCCGATGTTGGCTCCAACTGCTGTTGTCTTAAGGCGACATGACAGATCAATGGTTCAGTAATCTTATCGCAAAGTATATGTATTATAAGACATGTTATTTTTGGAAGTATTCAGCAATGTTTAGTACTTTCATACTATTACATATCAGAAATTTACATTTTAAGTATTTATTTTAAAATTCCCTCTACGTAAAAATTGTAATTAATAAAATTACAATATTTAGTTTACGTGTAATTTATTTGATTTAATTCTTACCAGAAAGTATATTTCTGGAATTTGGAGTCTATTTGCTTACTTCTATGGGCACTTTGTGTAAAAATATTTTAAAAAGAATACTTAGCTAAAGTCAGGAAAACGTTCGCATTTTTGCATGCACTCGTAAACTTAACGTTTAGTTTATAACTCGTACAAAGTATAAGATTACTAAGTTTATTTTATACTTGCACTAGTACGGAATCTCGCGGAAGTTGTGTATAAAAGCCCTTTAAAAATTTGAAGAAAAAATATTTAAAAGTTTAAAACATAATTTATATAATATAATGGTACCTACACATTAGAATATGCCATACTAATACTAAGTCTTCATTATGTAATATAGGACCATTTAACCCTTTACTGCGTATTTTTTTAATTTAAGTTTGAAAAAATATATATGGTAGGAAACACTAAAGAAACGGAAATAAACATGTGTTTAAGAATATTTCTTTTTATTGAATAGTTTTATAGAAAAATACACTTTTCTACTTTGTATCATAATTGGTAAATTGATTGGTAAATAATAAAAATCATGTAGTATGGAATAATTCGAAAAAAAATATTTTTTCATTCAGGCACAGGTTGGCTTTGCATTTTCGGCACTCCACATGAGATCTCCCATTGCATTCAGGGACCTTACAACGCTGTCTGGTGGATCAGACAAGCAAATGGTCAATCTTATCTAAATGAACGTCTTGAGATGGTATTATTGCTATAGGCCCTCTCAATTTTTTTGGTTGAATGCTATGTTCCAAAAATTTTACGGATGAAACGCGACACGGGGGGGACGGTTTTTATTATGAAATTCATCCTAAATATCCATTACAAATGTACTAGGGCAATATAACTATGAAGGGAGGTGAACGATTCTTTCAAAGAGATTCTGCGTCACTCTCGTTCTAAAAGTGTTCAGCAGTGTGAGCGGGACGCAAATTTCCTTTCATAACGTTGGTGATACATTTGTATCTCTTTTATATGTCAGACGGTAGTATAAAAAATAAAATCGAATTCAAAATATATATCGCAAATGTACTTAGGAAATATAACTATGAAGGAGGTGAGACAAATTAATATACACTTGTCTCTTTCTATTTAATATGCTTGATGGTAGTATTATTTTTTTAAATAGAATTTAAAACATATATATCGCAAATGTACCAGGGTAATATAACTATACAGGAAGTAAGCAAATATTTCAAAGAAATGTTTTTATTTATCTCTCTCGTCACTTTTTGACATTTTTATTATTTTAATTACAATTAAACTCATTAAATTCCTAACATATCTTCCTTTTAATCCCTCTTTAAGTCTCAAAAATCTAAAGCTTTAGATTAGCATAAACATAAACGAGTTTTAAAAATTAGTTTGCCAATGAAGTTTCACATTTGATATCTGTACTTTGTATGCACGCACTTTTTTATCAGACTGAAGTAGCAAACGAACATGCAGTCCACCTGATGGTACGTGGTCATTGCCACTCATGGACAAGCAACTTCGTATAAAACAGGGGTTCTATCTGAAATAAGTCACAGATGCGTTGCTACTCCCGAGGACTAAGGTTACATTTATATTATAAGTGAGCCAGCAACCACACGTGTGTGCACGTCTTTTTATTATTAACGCAAAACAGCCCTCGAGTGCCGATAGACTAGATAGAGTATCTTCCTTTATGATCCCACACGGTGAAGTAACTGACGTCACTTACCACTTGCGCACGTCTCGCTCCTCCGTATCATTAGCGCAAACTGAGCAACGTTATCAACCTTACAATTTTAGCTATACGAAGAGAAGCGAAGTCGAAGAACGCTAATAGTATTGCAATAGCGAATTTCAATTAAGTTAATTTATTTAGTTTTAGAAGCAAACGAAAATTGCAGTATCACTATTAGGTTAAATTAACGTTTACTTTAAGGCCTCTGCCTCGAATCTTGCGGCAGCGGCGCGGCGGCGGTGACGCGGGAGCACAGTGGGCTACGCAGACATGTTATCGAAACCAGCGGATGGATCGCGCGGCATTATAACGGCGTAGTGTTGTGTGCGTAGTTGTGTCTCCGAGATATTTGTTTTTATTCGCGAACGAAATGTCTGAACTACGGCGACAACATCTTTTTGATTCAAATTTAATTTTAACACTCGATTTATTGTGGGCTAAAGAAGAAATGAATCCCTATTATAGGGCATGGAAAATAAAAATTATACTTGACCCTAGAGTAAGTAAAACAACGAAATTGTAACTTGTGTCATTTCGACAAATTGTGACATATTAAAATAAATTGCACAGCACTACAATGCGGGCGTGCGGGTCACTGCTTGACTGCTGCGTCCCGCTTCCCACAAGATTCGAGGCAGAAGTCTTAAAGTAAACGTTAATTTAACCAAGTTCATCTAAAAATCAACAATTTAATATGACTGAAGTCACAAATCAACATTCGTTGCTCATTACCGCCCGTAGACATTTGTAACCAACTCTACAAAGAATAGGGGTTCTATCTAGAGCTATCTAAAGATTCTATCTAAAGATCATAGTTACGTTGTATTCACCAGTAATATATACAAGATTTTGTTCCTACACGTATACTGATAATTTACAGATATATTTCTTAACAGTTGTTTCTAAAGAATTATTTATATTACCGTAGTTATTGATTTGAACCACTTCTACGTTAGGTTACACGTTCTAAAACTAAAAACCTTATGCCAATAGACCCCTACGCCGGCCTAGTGCTGATTAGTGGACTTCTCAAAAACTTTAGTTCAATACGCATCACGGTAAGACGTATGTTTATGTTTTACCACGATCCTCTATATTAATCTTTTATTTAAGTGGTTCAACTTAAATAAAAGATTAAAAAGTTATATATATACAAGTTCATAATTTCTTACCTCGTCTAAAAGATTGTAATTCCGAATATTGCGCCAATGTGTACCTCTCAATGTTCTCACTGAATACTGAATGCGGTCATTGTAAGCAGAGCGCTGCTGCAGTTTATGAAATGAAAAAAGAATGACGTCACAGCGCATTCAATGTCAGTTCATACTCGTCTCCTACTCGTTCCCCTGATTGCATTTTACGAGAGTTGAACGTCGAGACAAACAGATTATCTTTGAGTAATTATGATTTTCCCTTTATAAGGGATGGAATTTCTAAAATGCTTATTTACAATTTTAGATTCATCGGTTTCAGCGTTCGCGTTGGAATTTTTAAAAATCATCCGTAGTCACATCCATTAGTGATTATTTATGAATGAATTTGAATACGTTCCATCTCAAGAAAGTGTTAAAGCCTCTTCTTGCCACGTGAGTGTCCTGTTACGCCTGTACGCGCTTCCAACCCGTACGCGAGAGTTAGCTCGCTACAGTCTATTCACAACTCGCGTGAATGAGAAATGTATGACAGGACAAGTTCCTATGATACGATGCAAGTTGTACGCACTCGAAACAGATCTTGAAACGGAATACGTGAGAGGAATTTAACCCTTATAGCTATTAAAATACAGCCGTATTTTTAGAACTATAATTTTATCAAAATATAATTTTTGTCAATATCAGTTCAAAAATATATTCAGTATAAGTGTACCAATACTTAATATTTTGAACTGTATTTTTATATTATGATAGCCATGTATAAAGTTTACGTACTACACCTGTGTGGAACTACTTAGTGATCAAACGAGTTACAAACAGCTGGATGCGCTGGTGCCGTGATTATTTAAATGGGACTCCTCGCCTCATTGCACCTGTTGTGACGTCGTGATTTATCTGGCTTTTTGCTTACATAACTTGTTTAGACGTTTTTTCTTGTTTTTATTTTCATTTGTTATTTTATGAAATTGAAGTAATAAATTAGTCTTTTAGGGAAATAAATAGTGGAAAACTTTTTATATTTACAGTATATATTATATGTATATAGAAGTAATATCGATACAGCTAAAATGTCCGGAAATTAGAAATTATACAAATCTATAATTTGTTACACCTCGTATTCAGCACATTGCTACAGTTGTTACGATTACTCTAGAATAGTTCTTATGTAATAATAACTATATGCTAAAAGCGATCACCAGTTGTACAATGTAATAACAAAACCTACGAACAGTTGTGTATCCGATACATCAAACTGTAATACATACAGAGGTACTGTCGCTTCGAGTTTGGCATAGTTTCTCCATTATTTGTACCATAATTAGGTGGTTTACGGCGACCCGAAACGTAATCGGCCGTGTAATTTTCCGGACGCACAGAAATGTAGCGTCCGGAAAATAATTTATGGTTTCATGAAGGCTACAACACAACACTAATATCTTTTAGGCAAATGCGTTTGTTGGTCTGACGTACTCAAACGGTATAAATTAATTCATAGTTTTGAGTCTAATCATATTTCTTGTAAATACATATGTTTTTAGAGTTCTTGACAGTGACTATATACAACTACTAGCAAAAACGTATCTACATACTGCTTTTTATGATACTTTTTGTTTGTTTTGTTGCTGTGCATCGCCGACTTTGATGAATAGCTCTATTTGTACCTTTCGCGAGGAGTTGTTTCTCTAAAATATTTAAATTCATATAATAGGTTGGGGAAAAAGTCTTTTCGCATTATAGTATGTATGAACTTGTAATAAAATCTCTTTGGCTATAGTATTTGTATCTGGCTGGTTTTGGT
>MOOZ01000783.1:13142-23330 GCA_002930495.1 Cecropterus lyciades
TATTAGTTTTTTGGACATGTCGAGTTATAGTTGCTAAAATTAACGAAATCATAGATTTGCTTAACTCTGTTAACAAAGGGCTATGGAGTTTCGCAACAAACTTATTTATCAAAGGAGGACGTCCTTCAGTATGAAAACTATAATATTACCACACTACAAGCCAAATATTTGAACGATATTCTCAATGTGATATAACTTTCTGGATGTGACGCAACAAGCAAAGGTATTCAAATGAATGTAATAAGATATTTATTGGCTTCTATGAGACTATGAAGTTTCGTAACGAACTTACTTATATTAAGATTTCCTTTAGTATAAAGATCTTGCCAAACTACAAACCTAGCACTAGATTAATATCATCCTAATGTGTAATACATTAGAATGATATTAATCTAGTGATGTAATTTTTTAGATTTAAATTAATCTTTACTTCTATACTGATATTATAACGCAGTAGTTTGTTTGTTTAGTTGAACGGGCTAATCTCAGCAACTACTGCTTCGAATTGAAAAAATCTTCTCGTGATGAATAGTAAATTTTTCGAGGAAGGCTATATTACATCACGCTATGTCTAATAAGAGTGGAGCAGCAACGAAAAATGTTACAAAAACTGGAAAGTATTTATTTTTGGATACCTCATTTTGCGTACGCCGCATAAATGGTGAAAGTTACAAAAAGAAATGTATTATGAAATTGTTTTTATTTAAAAGTCCTAAAAATAAGTTCACGGCAGCATATGTTTAGCATTTTAGGTTTAGCATTTTTTGACTCACTATAATCGTTTTTATAGTAATCAAATTGTTCTAAAACAATACAGTTAAGTGCGAAGGTGTTTTAATAAATATTATATTAATTCCTATCCACTTTAACACAGCAAAATTTCCCTTGACAGCATTCGATTTCAACGAATATTTTAGGAGTTAACACAGTTTTAAAATGACTATGCAACAAAATAATGTTCAAATATCACGCGCGCGTTAATGTTGACGGAAGCGGGTGGCGCTTGGCGACTGTGTCGATAAATTCGAGCAGTGCTTCCAGACGCACCGTACAGTAGTGTACAGTAGATCTACTGTATTTTTAACTTTTTACTGCATATTGTAATGTTAAAAAAACAGTGTAGGAATCTACTATATTTTATTTAATAGCATTTATATTTCTTCTCGAAATTTAATCGATTTTTTTTTTATTTTGTCCTTTTTATTTTTTCTAATTGCAGAGAAAGTTGTTTGAGTAGATGGCCTTTTTTTTTCGTAGACGTAAATTTCCTTTCAAATCTTTAAATTGTCGTTTACCCTAATTTTATACAAAATAATACAATGATTTATAATGATAATCTGAAAGCACTGGCTGCGAGGGACCATGCCACGCGGCGCGGACGCGTGGTCGGCTCCTTACGGATCGATTGTGATATCCATATTATATAAGACTTTTACCAAGCGTTCCTTTATTCTTCCGTTTCCCGTGTACTGTTTACTATATTTACTTTTAGTGATCATAGCATGATGTTCTTAAAATAGTTTTTTTAATAGATGATCTCTAAAATATACTGAAAATATACTGAAAATTTAAAACAATGTCAACCCCTTCGGCTCTTTGATAGAACTTTTTGTATTTTGAATGTTTATGCGCACAAAATTTATAACGTTAGGTACATTTGTAGGAGGCCTGCCCTCTTCTAAGATACAGGTACAGGTACAATACAGATGCATACTAAAAATGAATGTCTGTAAAATCGCAGAAAATTGCGCCGACAAGTTAATATCAGCCATTGTTAACGAATAATAAATGAAAAAGTCTCATAAAATAGGGCTATTATTTCTTATAGAGGCGTCTGTAACGTGAACAGTGCGTGGAATGTTCTTTTGGCCTTATTCATTACTGGTAATTTTTCCAATCAAATATAGAACATTTTATGTGTATGTTTATTCACGCATTTGTTGGAATTATACCATCATAGGTGGAAACGGCCTAATGAAAACAAAAATCTATTATACGAGAAAAACATTCCTAAGAATATCATCGCGTGTTATCGCAAACAAACAGGAAATAACAATATCAAGCGAGATCATTAAAGCTTCTTAATAGGAATGAGTACATGACTTAATACGCGGGAACGTATTATAGGTACATGGATCTAAGTACTACCTACAATGTTTGTCTCATTAATAAGTTTTAATCAGGCCCGGAATCAACAAATATATTTTATATTAAAATCCGTGACTTGCAGATTGACCCGAGTTCAAAGAAATATAACATAACTTTAAATAGTATAATTTTGGATAAAGTTCATGGATTATATCATATTATGGATATAAAGCTAAATGTTACCTCAAAATATGGACTGTAAATATATATAAAAAATTAAATTTTGTGGTTTTGGTTTCGTGCGATTTCATAGACAAGCAAAAAAAAAACAAAAGTTCTGAAAAATTGAATGGGTAAGTCAGGGACGCTTTATGGAATGCATGATATTGTAAGGTGCAGATCAGGCTATCGTTTTATTTGTGAACAGTTCACTTTGATTTTTTTACTTGTAAGTACTTGCGTCCCTTAAGTAAAGCGATTTCTAATTGCTTATAGTGAACATTTTGTTCCACAAAAAATATATTTTTATAAAAACAGAACAGATTGATGTAAAAATATAGCAGTCAGATCTCGTACTGTTGACCCCGTAATTTAACTGTATGTAATAATAACTGTATGTTTTTGCGTTATTGAAGTAAGAATTTGAAGGTCGTAGAATCCTTTGTGGTTCGACTCCTACAGCACCACCACCACACCTATTTCTACCTAATAACAGCAGTGTTATGCGCTGCTGTGTTCTGGACTAAACGGTGTGGTTAGGGAGACATACTTTTCCGAGGCATTCCATCTTAGTCTTCAGGGGTAGCAACGCATCTGTGGCTAACCTTAGGTGAGAATTTGATCTTACCTAGAGTTGATTACATATGTCCATAAGTGGCAGTAATCACTTATTATCAGGTGGGCTGCATGCTCGTTTGCTACTTCCATACTAAAAAAAGGTAGCAAATGAGCATCTGCCGCCCATAGACACCTGTAATAAACCTAAAATGGCATTGGCGTCCTACTTAAAATTCACCACAGATGTTATTAGCGCTAAGAAATAAGTGTCTCTCCTTACACTTCTTTACGTGTTACCCTTAAAACTAGAATACAGTACAGCGCTTGACACTGTTGTCATGAAGTAGGTGGTTATTCCGTAGTTTACCACATAGGGTTTATCACCTTTAGAAAAGTAATGATAAAAATGGAATTTGTCTGCAACCCCCGTTTATCAAAATGTTGAGCGCAAGTAAGGACATTTGTTCCACATTTGTGGGAAGCCTGCCCCACTCTTCTAGGATACTCTTATGAAGAAAATTGGTACTATGTTTTACAAAACTCCCGGTAAATTTATCTTCAGGAGAAGGCCTGCCAAAATCCGTTGAACAGTTTCCAAGATTAGCCCGAACAGAGAAGGTTTTCTACTTATCTAATACGCAATATCTTTAAGAAACGGATATTTAGGTATGTTTGTTTTCAATTAGATTAATTAATAAGGGCTTTCATTTATTTATGTTAAGGTTTTTATAGTAAAAAGTAAGGTATTAAAAGCTACACCGAAAGAAATGTCATCTAATGTCACAACGACAATTGAACATTGTACTGCTCCGATCCAATTTCAAATAGCGGCATAAATTGATAAACAGTCACATTTATTATCTCGACTATTCCGCGAATAAATCAGATCCAGAGAGATTGAAGCATTTGCATGCTTTACGTCGATCATCGAAACTGTTTTCATTTACCATTTAAATTGTGTGTTAAATTTTGCACCTTTAGAATAATTAGTGGATTTATATCAGACGCCTATTAAATTGTTTTGTAATTATCCTGAATCTAAATTTGAGACTATTTCACGTTGCATATTTACAAACTGCCCAAAAATCCTCTGGTGAGGTTTATGACTGCAATTTGGGTCAATAACCGAGACCGACGTCTTAATGTGACCTCGAAGCACGGAAACGAGCAAAATTTTATCGCTCCTTTTTTGTAGTATACGTAATTATAGATCTGTAACGATCTACATCAAACATGAATCGGATTAATTGAATAGTTCATTCATCGCAATTCGTCAACGAAATATATTTGTTTTGCATATTCAACAACTTGCATGAAGAAATGTTTTATTTCAAATACTTTTTGATGCAGAAGATGTAATGTACACGCCTAAGTTATTTAAAAACAAGAATGGTTCTAAGAGGTGTGTGAAGTCTTATTCTGAGAGGAGACCCGGGCCTAACAGACGGGATTTACGATGAACGATCGAAGCAAACCGAACTAAGTGCGCTTCATGGCCTGGTAGCAAAATTGTAAAAACGGAATCCAATATAAGTCTATCGATCTATATTTGTTCTTAATTTATTTTGTTCTTTTTAATAAACTGCTTTAAGAAGGTGTAGTATAAGAAAATTTTAAAAGAAGTATAGCATGTTTTCTAGTATAAAAAGATCTATTACTCGTAAATCTGGAAATATCTCCGGATATTTTGAAAAACCATCTGTAGTTTTAAAGTTGTACCTTCCTCCATAACTTTTCAACTGAAAGGTGAAAACTTCTAAGAAAATCAAGGCACGAGCGTTGTAGCTTTGTAAGTGCTTTCAACGGAAGGTATGTAATTTAGTTTCAAAAACTAAATTAAAAATTTTAATAGTATTTTTCTGTATAAACTATATTTATTCCGTCTAGCTTGAATCTTATAAGCTCAGCTCAAAAATAATAAACTTTTTAGATTTGAATATACCTATATCTCGTGCAATTGATACAAATATTATTTTTTAAATTCCTGTCTCTTTCGATTTGTTTTGTAATGAGCATGTTATTTTGCATCAAAAGAAATACGTCACGTAAGAATCTTTTGTTATTGGGGACGATAATGACATTCAAGATATTAAAATGCTAAGGCATACTGATCACGGTATAAGCCGTATATCACTCATTTTGTTGATATCCCAACATATTACCACTGAATTTTTTAATTTATTTTTAAATTTGCAACATTTTTAGTATAAATTTTAGCAGCTATATACGTGAACTGTGAAACTGAAACCTACCAATTTCTAGTATTATCAGATCTTGTATTATTAATCGTTTAATTTTTGGTATTCGTTGTTGTAGCGACCATAGTAATTTATATTCAGTAAAAAAAATCAAGTGTCTATCTATTGAGATACAGATGATAGAGTTCTGTGACAGAAGGACAGACAGCGGAGGCTTAGTAATAAGATCCTATAGTACCCGTTTGGTACGGAGCCTTGAAGTTTTCAATAATTAAAATTCAACAAACACAAGTACATATTTATTTGAAAGAAAATTTCAACTTTATAAAGATATGTAAAATATAGAGCTTTGTTTCACTCAAACCTTATCTTGGGAGCAGTTAAAACAGATAGACAGTTCAATAGGACAGTAATGACTTGCTGATGTGGGTTGTGGCCGAATAATTAAGGCCTGTCGACCTCCTAACGTCAGACAAGCTCAACGTGAATTCAAAATTGCCTCTAAAACTGAGAGAGACTGCAAATGCGTTGGTTACTTTTAAAACTAAAATCTTTGTATGTTACAAAAACTATATTCTTCTACGACGTCAGTGAGTCAATTTGAAAATATTGCAGCGAGGCTTTGCTATTATATTAAAAATTTTGTTTAGTTTTTAATATCAGATTTTATCATATAAGAAACCTGAAGTATCAATAAACCTCTTTCACAGCGTGATCCTAGCTTAGACGTGATTTTACTCTATTTTTCTTTAATACAAGAGATTTTATCTCATGGAAAACATTATTCATTGAAAGCTTTACTCATATAAATAAAAAGAAGAGATTTGTTTTACGTTATATTTTATGCCTGTGTAGTAGTATTCAATATAATCGCTTCAATTAGTCACTGTTTGATTAAGCTGTTTGTTCTGCAACAAACAACACTCGTCTGATAGGGAGTGAAATCGCTGGGTTTATTTGCGATAGTGTGTGTGTGTGTGTAATTGTATTTTTTATGATGAAACATGATTTTCTATCATAGTGAATTATCTGATATTATATACTTGTTATGTATTACATAACACTTTTAGAATTATAATTCTGTAATTGAAAAAATATCCTCATACTGGCTTATTTACAATAAAAAAGTATTTAAATCAATAGTGTGTATTTACAGTAAATGCTGCTTAATGGCGTACTATCCTATCAATAGTATTCTATTTACATCAAAATGAGAGGAAATTGAAGGAAAAGTAATACAAATGCGTTTTTCTCGTGTAAATGGGTATGCATTTTTTTTTGTCGTAATACTGTAGTACGTGTACGTAATAACAAAGCTCTACCAAATCACGTGTCATTCTAAAAAGATATTGGATATTATAAAAAGATTCGAAATTTAAACGAAACGAACGAATGAACTTTATGATGTCATCATTCAGAAGAGCCCATTACGCTATCTGTGAACATTTTACCATCAATAAAACTCGAGTAATTTATACGTATCATCATACATTTCAGTCTAGTCATACAGTCAGTCTTTTGGTTTCACTTGAAAAGACACATGGGTTTCTAGACAATCACGAATAAATATTCGTGAGTGGCTTTCACTACCATTGACAGGAAATCTGTTATATGCTCCAGATAAGATTAGGGTCTAACCAAAATGTATCTCTTTACCACAACCTTCCACCTGTAGCAGCACTTAACACTGTTAGAAAGTCGGAAATGTAGCCTTCAGTGTCGAATCACGAATGGTGCTACCACCTTGAACTCGAATAGATATATAGATATGATACTTGAATATTCAAGATTGTATATTTTATATTAATACAAGTACTTACCTTTTTTTTTGTAACGAGGGGCAAACCTTCAAAAGATACCCGACGCCGTGGGAGCAACGCCGGGTTATGTGGGATTTTTACCGCACTAAAACTCCCCCGGTAGCCGTCCTCAGCGCTGCGTGGATGACTCCGGGATCTCCAACGGACACACAACCGGAGTTCTCCGAGCGCGATGCCCCTTACGGGCTATGTCCTGAAGCTATCTTTTAGTCGCCTTTTACGACAGGCAGGGGATACCGTAGCCCTATTCTGGTCCCGGAACTACAGGGACAACAAGTACTTACCTAGGATTACATTATACTATTATTATTTTTCTATCTTTCTTGATTATTCTTTCTTTATTTTTTGTTTTTACTTTTTTTATTTATTTATTTTTACTTTTATTTCTTTCTTTATTATTACTTATTTATTTCTTATTTATATATTATTTATTTTCAATTCTGATGCTATCAGCCTCTTGGAGTACCTTTTTTATTTTTATGTTAAGGCCAACCTAATCCATAAGTGAAATCTTTTTCTCGTGAGCCCGGGCCGTTCGAATATCAGCCACAGCTATTATATGTAGATTTTAAAAATTATTAGAACAATAATTGCAATAAAGACAGGATTGAGGTTATAGACAAATAATAAAAAAATATTGTAAGAAATTTGTATTATTAGAATATTCATATTTCATCAAAAACATAGAAACAAGAAAGGAAACAAGTGGCTATTATTGTATTATAAATTCGCCATTTGATTTATTTTTGAAAAAAAAGGAAATCTCCCGCCAGGCATTGGCACTACCACAGTCTAAGTTCAAAACTTGTATGTATGCAATGTGTTGTAAATACTTAGAAAGCGTGATTCAGAATACTAGTGCCAATCTCTTAGAGTTGCGGGAAGCCGCCATACGTTTTAGGGTTTCGTACCCAAGACTTGCTAAAGGAATGTCCGACTGTCTGTGTGTTTTAATTATATTGGTAGACACATAAAATTTTCACAAAATGTGTATTACTAACGAAAAATAAAGTGAAATAAGATTTAAAATTAACGTGGATTCCCATTCAATTAATACTCATAATATAAATACTCTTTATTGCATACTTTCTGTCGTGCACCGCTCATAAGTATTATTGTTATCTTAACAATAATAATTGTACATACTTAGATATAGTAGACACTACATAAAGATACTCTATCGTTAGAGTCATTTACTGGGGTGAGTACGTATTGCTGTTTTTGTGCAATCTTGGCCTTTTGCTCGATCTTATTAATGGCAGTAGATGCAATATATGGTTTTATTAGCACTGATGTTGTCGTCCGTACTTCACATTCTTATAATAATGTATCAAATAATTAGTCTCTCAGTTGACTTGTAATAGGAGAGGGTATGTGAGGTGGGGATGGCAACATGGCGGCACTGGAGTTCGGAGAGAGCGACACTCGGTTCGGAGACTTCAACAAGTGCACACGTTTAGCATAGTGATAGTTATGATTATACTGTTCGTTATTATTATTAAGTACAAATTACGTATAAATTATAATACTGTTATTCTTGCATCTCTATTGTGAATGTACATCTACCCGCCATCGAAGTTTCCTTTATAATAATGTGCGTCACATGGATGGATTGTTGCAAATTTACTTTTTATTTATTGCATGCATTTCGTATAATATAACGTTATTCGTCCGTCTTCTCTCCGGATACTTAACGCGTTTAATGTTTCAGACTATCTAAAGTCATTTAGGAAGCTCGTAATGTTACTAATAGTCTGAGACCTCACTAGGTGATAATTTTTTTATCTGGTTTTAATAAAAATAATGTTAATAGGGAAATACGATTTCGCTAACTTGGAATACAGCTGCAAGTAATTTTTATTAAACTTGTAATGATTGTAAATATATTGTACAAACTTAACATACCTAGAGCTTTTTTACACGAATAAAAATATGTTTTATAGCCATGCTGTTCTTTATTAAAGTACCTATTTAGTTGTCTATTTTGATCACCTCTTCACTGAAACCATATTTATCTATAATAATCTACAAGAAATGTAGAAAAAGTAAGTTTCAGTAAAAATAAAACAGGAAAAACTAACAACAATGTGTTTTGGTCTAATGATAATAGGTATAAGTTATTGTTTGTAATGTTCTTTATCTGACTTTAACGTTTCACTGCCACATCTGTTTTTCCCTTAAAGCGGCAATTTTGCTCAGTTGTGTTCTGCTTTTAAGGGTGGAGATGCTCTGTCTTAACTCAGATACTTAACTAAGATAGAATAAACTTGTTTACAAAATATAGGGCTTGAGTTTTATTTGAAACATGTTTCAGAGGTTTCCACAGGAGAGAATGAATATAACAAAAAGAGTCAAGGCCGATTCTTGACGCGTTCACTCTAACAAAAGTTTGTTTTCTCAGGATTTGTTAGTTGTAGTTCGTATTTATATAAATACCCTCTCGTATTTATATAAAGATTTTACCCTCATATGAGGATAAAATCTTCTTAATCTACTAAAGTTAATACTATATTAATATCCATTCGTTACAGATAGTGGAGGCGCTCAAACCAGCGACATGGACAACTGCGACCCGGCGGAGCTGAAGCATTGCGTGGACAAGATCCAGGTGTAAGTCGGTAGCATATGTAGCACGCAGTACATGTTATCATATGCATAGATCAGTATCGGTATTTCATAGTACCAGGTGCTAATCCAAGGCCCATTTAACTTGCAAATTGTGTTGTCAGTTTTATTTGACAACACACGTGGTGAATGATGAGTTTAGATTTCTGTTCTGGGTCTGGGTGTTTGTGTATTTGTTTTTGTGTCCATGGCACCCACGACGCAGGAGAAAATCCTAGTGTGGGGCTGCGAGTGTCGAAAGCGTTAAGCTTTATTTATCATTAGCGTTGACGTTGAGCATCACCGCGAGAAAATATACAGTCTGATCAAGTCAGCACAAAAAATAGGGGTAAAGTTATAAAAATTGCATAAAGCTAAAAATTGGTACGAATGTTCCGTAAAACCATTATAAATGAAATAAAAAAACCTCATCCTACATCTGCCAAAAAAGAATTAAAAGTCAAAGGTCACTTCAAATATGTATGAGTTTTTTGCGTTTTTCTCCCAAATACTTAGTTTTATCATAAAACTACATCCGATAAAAATGCCACGCATACTCTGAGGAGGTAAAGTTATGAATAAAAATAGGTATAATACAATTGTCTATACATATAAATAAAATTGAAGTGTCTGTTTGTAATATCAAAATAACAGTTTTTTACCAAATGCATATCGAAGTATATACGATACTGATAACAAAA
>MOOZ01000783.1:92972-105776 GCA_002930495.1 Cecropterus lyciades
CCTAGGTATTTTTTTAGAAGTTTATGTGTTATAAAAATAATTAATTGTATTCGATTCATTAGATTTCATGGGAAAGGAAAATATATAGGAGTATATCTCGTAGTATGGGAGTTATTCATATTAATGTGAATATATGATTTTAGACTAATATTAGCGCGGAATTGATAGATTTTAATATGTTACGGGTACTAACGATATGCGGTTTTTTAAATTTCTTTTTGACGATATTTCGACCCAGTTACGTGGATCATGGTGACAGCGAAACTTACTGTAAATACTTTGCAAGCTTTACAAATTCGTATTCGGCCAACGAGATGGCTTGCTGTAAATCGTTTTATATCCCAATGCTGGGGATGTGTGTATCCAAAACTGAGAGGGCTAGTAGAGGGGAAGCATTCTCTATCACTTCGTACTTATTCTACTTTTAATCTAAGGATTAATTATTTCCACTATACTTTTACGTCGTTAAGTGTAATTAAAAATATTTTATAAGCTTATAATTTTTCAAGGCAGCCATAAGTAACATAGCCATATAAGAAATACATAAGTAGTTAGATTTTAACNTATGTTGTCGACTCGAAATCAATATTTTTTTATGTTTTATTATTTAGGTAAGGTTTCAATCAAGTCTACCGTACCCTTTGAGGGAATTATTTATATAAATTATATATAAAACTTGGCGATAGATTGAGAACCTCTGATATATTATTATTAATTAAAACATCTTTCCCGGCAATTTGGAAGGAAGCTAAGATTGTACCTATTCATAAAAGTGGTTCGCGGAGACTACTATCGCCTCACATCGATCACTATCGCCCTATATCAATCTTAAATAGTTTCAGTAAAATCTTTAAGAAAATTATATACCAGTCTATCAGAGTTCTGATTTTTAAATCAATCCCAGACCAACAAGATGGTTTTATAGGTAATCGTTCTACTACGACCAACTTAACATATTTCACTAATTACATCTTGAATAACATGGACCAGAACACACAAGTTGATGTGATTTATACTGACTTCGAGAAAGCCTTTGATAGGGTAGATCACATCATTCTACTTCAAAAGCTGCAAGTATTAGGAATACGTCGTGATCTGCATAGATGATTTTACTCGTGCATAACGAACCGAACACAGGCAGTAGTCATTGGTAGTGCTCGTAATAAATATATCACCGTGAGCTCCGGCGTCCCCTAGAGATCTATACTCTGACCTTTGCTGTATAATGCATATCTTTTTGACATAAACACTTGTTTCACTAACTCAAAATATATTATGTTTGCAGATGATAAGAAAATATTTCTAAAAGTTAATAATATAACAGATTGTCACATGGTACAGCAAGATCTTGACAAATTAATCGATTACTATAAGAATAACAGAATATTCATAAACTTTACATGAAAACTGAAGCCTGTAGAATATATTTACAGTATAAACAGTGTTGTACGCGATTTGGGGGTTATATTAAATTCAAAAATGATATTCTCAGAGCGTGTTAATATAATTGTTAATAAAGCTTACAAACTAGGGTACATAAAGCCTGTGTGCAATCATTTCGCAAATATAGATTGCATTAAGATCTTATATTACAGTTTTGTGGGAATCATATTAGAATATGCTTGTATAGTTTGGTCATCATATTACGTCATTAATATCCAGTGAATAGAATCAATACAAAAAAAGTTTATAAAATTTTTATGCTTGAAAGACCACAAAGTATTTGATTCTTATTTTGAAGCCTGCAATTTTTTTCATATAGACTTATTAGAGCATAGACGTAGACAATATGACATCATGCTATTGGACGACCTGTTGTCTGGTAAAATAGACTGTTCTGATCTTCTATCGAGTATTGCGTTTAGAGCACTATCCTATCGTACGCACGTAACACACTGCCCTTCTTGATGTTAGCCATACAAAAAACTCAGTTCTTTGTCGCGCAGCCCACACTCACAATAAATATTTCTCGACCCTGGATATTTTCTATTAATCAAAGAATCAACTAAAAAAAAAGAAGTTAAAAATGTGCCGTTAATTAATTTATTATCCCATTATTCCTGTAATAACACTATTACTAATTATTTATAAAGTCTCCACAAGTACGACTGCACACACATATACACGACGCGTGTCCACACACACACATGCACAGACGCACATACACACACACATTTAATAGGACGCACGAACACATCTTAGCCCTGTGTATTTTTCTGAACTATTTGTGTAATCCTGTTTTGGCTTAATTTAGTACCATAAGATGTATAAAGCATTTTTTCGATGTTTTGCTGTTGGATTACTTAATAAATAAATAAATATTTTGTACAAATCCATCCATCAGCATTTCAAGGACCACTGCTAGACATAGGCCTCCCTTGAACGGCACCACTCCAATCGGTCCTGTGCCTTTTGTATCTAACGGTTTCACGCTGTCTTTTTCAGGGCATCGTCATTTACCTATAAGTACTAAAATATACAACAATATTTATGCCATCTGAGGTTTCTACCTTACATTCTGTGCAATGCATGAAACGCAGGCTTCAATCTTTTTGTATCTCATGTGGGCTCGAATTTCATTTTACAGATTCCATTAGAAACAGAAAGTTGTATGAAAAGATTTTGTAGGTTGTTACGGGTTACTTTTTAAATTTAAATCATTTCATTTATTACATATTAACTTTCCAGAGTAAAATGAAAAAAAAACGAGTAAATATTTTTTTAAGAATGCAGCATGCAGACCGCTTGGTGGTTAAATGGTCAGTACGTTCCAACTTCAACTTTATATGAATCAAAAATCCTACCCAAAGTAAGACGTACTGCACTATAATATAATAAAACGTATTATATTTTTTTTCACATTGGTTAGCATGTTGAAAGAATAAGTAAATAAATCAATGTTCACAAACAATTGACCGGTATCGCTGTAAATACCACACCCAGTAATTTGTTCAGCCTGAGCAATTAAAACAACAAATAGGATCGCTTAAACGGAGTATATTGAAGAGAATCTATTTATGCCTGTTTACATATTACTACAAAGTATGATGATTAAATTGAGGTAATAATTTATTAATAAAGACAATATTGCTCACTGAAAGTAAATTACCACGATGCAATCTGTATGTATGTACTCTTAAGCGAAAGGATGGTCTTCGCTTTTAACGTATTATCGCAGAGCTTAAACTACTGAAACTAGAACCATGACATTTGGGCACCAGATTTATTTTAGGATAAAGAAATTCACTTAGAAAGAAGGTTTTGATATTACCCTCTTAAGGCTCGATGTTTGTAATATATGTAGTTTGTAAGTACGAAGCAACAACTTGTATAGAGTAAGATAAAATTAAGGTATACTTGCCATGGAAAATTAGTTACTAAATAAATTATTTTGTACAACATTTTTAATTTATTTATTAATAATTGGCAGTAAAGAATTTTATTGTATCCTATTTCTAACAATAGCTTTTGTGTAACAATGTTGTATAATACGCAATATTGTTTTGTAGTTTCAGTATAATTAGATGTTTTTAAGAAGCCTCAACTGGCCTACAAAACCCATTAAAATAGGTATTTTGAATGTTATCTCAATATTCTATTTTATACGAAAGTACGTAAAGTAGCAAATATAAAACAATGCTATACCTTTTTCTTTTGTTTATAACAGCAAAATTAGAAACTAAATTCATGATTTCCTTAGTGTCGAGTTTAGACCTCTAGGCGAGTATAAGTGAATCAGTTCCGATAGAAATAAAACAAAAGGCTTCAAGTATTTCTTCAAAAATATATAATGTGGTTTTACTAGTTAATTCAGATTGTATAGATATAATTAAGTATATAAACAAATAGAGACTGAATATATAATGATAGCATCAATTTCCTCGAGTTTTACTGATGGTAAAAAGCTGACAGCGTAATAGGCTCTTCTGAACGATGCTTATCATTAAGTATACTCATTTCGTTTAAATGTCGAATCTTTTCCAAGATATACATCTCTATATAATTCGCTTATGGTATCAACGTAACAACATGTGCTGTTTTTGTACTAAAGTTGAACATTCTTTTTAAATTACATCAAAATATATTAGAGTTAGTTTCTTCTTTGTTTTCACCAAAGTGTAATGGATATTTCATATTTTTACATCAATAAACGTAGTCAAATAGAGGGATCAACAGAGTGTATGTCATTGACCTCCAAATATAAGTCGTTTTGCAATTATTTTTTTTTTAATTTTATTTATTTATATTTACAAATAACTTAAAAATGAAAACATGAAAATTTTCCAAAACAAAGTTAGGATCGTTTTAAACTTATAATCTGAGACAAAAATTGTTAACTAAAATAAAATATATTTCTGAATATCAATTTTATTTCCAAGCTAAGAATATACTCGTAAGCTAAAAGCAGATGCATTAAACAGAATTGACGGCTTATTATGCTAAATACGTGCACAGAATATAAAGTGAACGTGCAAAAATAAGTCCGGAATGGAATTTTTTGGAACGAAGTTCCTTAACGCGGCTTACAGGGACTGCGAATTGGTAGAAATCGTCACGTAAAGCAATGTGCTATGTAGGTAGGTATGCGTGCATGTATCGAGCCTACTACAAACAAATCATGGAAAGTATGAAAACCAGGCTAAAATAAATATAATATAATTTTTGAACGTATCATAAAGCAATCAAACTGGCCAAATGCGAGTCGGACTCGCAGGCGAAGGGTTTCGTAGCATTAAAAGTACCTAAATAATTAAAAAAAACCCACCTATCAAATTTTGAAGAGAAAATACAGCTCTGTTGTAAAAATAATAAATAAACTTGAACAGTTTTCTAACTACCAACATAATTTTGATTTTCACAGTGTTTGTATGAATTACAAAGCTATGTTATTCGGTTTTTGAAAAAGTGCTATATCACAAAAACTGTCAACCGTATCTTGTTCGAACCAATTTTAGTTGAAATTTTTCCTTGATCATCTACAACATATATTTTATCCAGATCTTTTTTGTCTTACCCAGTCTTTGGATTCGTCTTACAGGGAGTAACATAGGTAGGACTCCAATTCTAACTTAACCCAATTATAGATGGTAATGCGACCTTCCCTTCCTGTGGATGTTGTAGGACGCAACTAAGGAACAGAGTCGAGGAAACGGGCAGCAGCATGTTCCTGGGTAACATTACCTCCATGTCAAGCAGTGGATTGACAAACGCCAATGTTGTTTATCATCAGGTGCAAGCTTCTTTATTACGTCATATGAAGTCTCACTGTCATTAAGAATGTATAAAAGTTTACAGAAATGTAAAGAAATGGCGTATTATAAAAAAAAAATTCTTTTGAAAAGAAGTCAGAAATACAACGCTGGTATTAAAGAGTGCAATTTGCATAGCTAGGAAATAATACATAACTACTACATATAGTAATTTATAATTGAAGATATCTGCACATTAGCGATAAAGATTTAAAATGAGATTTCTGCCCATAAGAAGAATATTTTACAATTCAAATTTTCACTCCACAATTAGTTACAGTCCCTAGTTTAAACAAAGTAAAATGTATTAACCATACTGTATGCTTTGAAGGTGGTAGAACTCTTTGTGGTTCGACTCCGGAAGCACCACCGCCACACCTATTTCTGCCTAATAATAGCAGTGTTAAGCACTTTTGTGTTCTGGTCTGAAGGGTGAGATAAGCGAGACATACTTTTCCGAGGCAATCCATCTCAGTCCTCAGGGGTAGCAACGCATCTGTGGTTAACCTTAGACTTTGATCTTTCCTAGGGTTGATTACAGATGTCCATGGGCAGCAGAAGCCACTTACCATCAGGTGAGCTGCATGCTCGTTTGCTACTTCCATACTATAAAAAAAAAATGCATTTGGACCTCAAAAGGTATGCCTCTAAAGGACCTCAAAATTACGCTCATAATTTAAGTACACTATGTTTTTTAGTTCTCGAGGGTAACAACTGATTTGTACTTCATTATATTGATAAGCGGTATCTACGATATTAGTTTTTGTCGAGTAAGTTTCGGATCTTTACGCCTATGACAGCAATATTGAATGTATCACAAACTCTTTTACTATTCTGTAACACAAAATTAAAGGACAGGAATGAAATGTTTATCACTATAACAATATAAGCGTAACGAAATGAACAATAAATAAAAAAAGGTTATGTTCACCTGAAAAACGAGACGATACGAGAATATATCATAGCACTGAACAATGCTTCCTGAACAGTTCAACAGATCGCTTTCCGGCTGTTTGTTCTCATACACATTCACTTAATTGTAAATGCAGTTCAAATAATTTTAATACCCAATTCACTCAATCATTAACAATAGCAGTTTATATTCACAAACAAATATTTGTACTCTTTGTTTATGATACGTCGTCAAGTCATTATTGTTTTACGCTTTACTGGGCACACGATTTCACCCAGAGTGATTCGTGACTTTTGTAAAGAAATATCATGATGTTTTACTTTTCCGTTAAAGCTAGTGGTAATTAATTTCTACGATTCTAACTTCGATCCTCCAGAGACGCCGAATTTATATCATATATCTGCTTATCACACAAAATATTACTTCAAAATATATTAAAACTAGTTTATACATGAGGCTCCGTCCGCTGCAGACACGGTTATCATGGCAATAAGTATCCTTTGTGTTAATGTACGTCATAAGCTATCTGTATGCTGAAGTTCATCGAAATCAGACTGGCAACTTCTGCGTGAAAGAGTAACAAGCACAATGTGTGCTTGTTACTCTACCTACCTACATCATCACAAACTTTCGCATTTTTAATATTAGTAAGATTTAAACTTATTAAATTTAAATGTAGTCATATTAGGTTTAAATGCAAGTTGCGCCATTGTTGTCCCCAGTAACAATAGATTCTAGTGAATACGACTTTCTTTTGATGTAGAATAACAGGCGCATTATAAAGCAAACGAAGGAAAATATGAATTTAAAAAATACGCATATAAATAATATGTTCTATGTTCTATGTGAAAATTTTAGCTTTATTTTAGGGATCTCTGCAGTTCGGATGTCAGCGATACCCAATTGCTACGGCTCCTTGGTCCGTCCGTCTCTCTAAATATATTACAGGGCTGTGTACTTTTTAATAGAAATAGGATCAGATTTTTTACAGAATACTTACTACCATGCCCACTTTAACAACAAATAAAAAAAAATAAGTTAATATCGAGGAATTTTTTCTTCGAAGTTTATCGCTGTTTTTGTTTTGAAGATTAAATATATAAACGTATAGATATTTTGCAGTGTTACAGAGTCCTCTGTGTCGTCCGACTCGGTTCAACTTGGTAGATAATGATGGTTTATTACAAATTGTATAATATATCCCTCAGCTGTTACAGGTCCCACAGCTGGGCATGTTCTCGTAATGGGTTTTTTTCTGTGGGGACTAACAGACACTACGCCTGGTATGCGAGTTGGGCACTGTTGGGTGTTCATATTATACAGAAATACTACTGCCAATCTTCAGGATTTTTTCCCTGAGTCACTACGTCATCCATAGAAACGGTCCTGTTCAAGGCCAACAACACACACGAACTATATAAAATATGATTGGAAATACCAAACTTACTTAGTAAGTTCCGAAATGCTTGACTAATGGTAGTAAAATTTACATGAACTTCCCTTGTGAGCTTTAAGCCTTTTAGGTCTTAGTTATTATCATAGGTAATGGGTGAAACGTTTTAGAAACTTTTAAAAGGTGTTTTACCAGAAGTGTCGAATTTTCATAGGAGAAATGTGGCCCCCTGAGTAACATTGAGTATATGAACTTATTTATTAAAGGAAAATATACATCCGAGGCGTTCCACCTTAGTCCTCAAGGGTAGCAACGCATATTTATGCGCTGCTACCCCTGAGGACCATAGGCAACACTCAATCTTAAATAGGCAACCCCTGATAAAATTGCACATTTCCATTATAAGTATTGCGGGTGGACAGCATGTTCGTTTTCTACTTCTATGTTATAAAAGAAAAAATCTTTTATTTACGAGTCAATTACTCCCTCCCTTCAAACCGGAAAGTATGTATAAACTTCATAGTATTTCTTATATAGGTGTGTATGTATGAAAATATTTAATATAAAATATGTTCTGTAATTGTAATTATTCTAAACAAGTTTAAAACACTGTCAAAGTTCCCCCTGCCTTGATTTTACAGTTGAAAAGTTTGAAGGCTAAGAGTAAAAGAACATTGAAACGCACTTTACAAACTGTCTACTTACTTATTCAAGTATATTTACAGCCTTACGGCGTCTCGATTTTTTTGTACCTCACTTGCTACACGCCGTGACATTTTTGTTTGATTTCAAAGCACGATTGTAAAGCAATTCCTAGAACATAATTTCCAAATTTAATCTACCTATATCGACCTCACTGTAAAATACACACAGATAGACAAGACGAAGCAACAAACGGAATCCTTAAAGGAATACATTCATACAATTTTGCTACGGATACTGAAGCGCGTTTAGCATTTCAGCTTGCGTATAATAATCGCATATCGATCACAATACCGATCCGCAACGTAAGTGAGCCCTGGACGTCAGAATGATGACTACAATTGGCTACATTTCGCTAGCTTCCAAGTTTCGAGGGTACTTTAACCCGAGAGCCCTGAAACATTCGCTTCAGTCTTTATTCGTTTACCGTTGTGTCCAATCTTATTAGGCGACGATTTTTTTTTTTTATTTGACGGTTGAAGCAAATTTCGTGGCCCTAGAGTAAGCCGCCAATCTCGGTTTTTTTACAAGATAGTAGTTACCTATCCTTGCCAGACCTTTTGCGAGGAGTTTGGGACATCCGAGGCGAGTTACAGTTCACTTATATCTTCAGTTAGACTAATTTATATTTATCTGTGCAATTTTATTAACAGGCACGGCCTGTCTACGTTGACGTCTGCTCGACCATGTTACTATAGATATAATTACATTAATACATATTGTATAGAATAATATTAATTTACTTGCCGCGTGTTTCTGGCATATTCATTAACTGTAAATAAAAATAAATCTTTAATTGCTATCTCGCAATCTACCTGATATATTTAGAACATATTTAAAGCAATTTTAATGGGAGTCTAATAAAGCCGCAATTTATTTTAAATGCGTAAAGTTTGACGCATACTAAATGTAGTTTTCATTTACGGTTTTATCGACGCTTGCCTACCGTTATTCACGTGAAGTTTTGTTGATTGGTCGACGTAAAGCTTGCTAATATGGAAATTTAACTGAATCTGATTTATTCGCTGGATATCGAAATAACTGACATTTATGCGGTGCTGTGTTATTGGTTTATATGGAATTTGAAATACGATTGTAATGTTAGAAACAATGTCTAAATTATACTACTGACATTTTATTTCTATGATATATTATTTTTTTCGGTTTAAAATCGCCCCTATTTTTTATACAAATTACACTCACATAAAGAATTTAATTTTCTATCTACATTACTTTAAAATACCTTTATCTTGTAAGCCCATAAAAGCTAAACTATACGAAAACTTACATTAATCGTTTGTAAAACTATTGCCTATTAGATACATATAAAATAAGTCTGTTCTCGCTAATCTTGGAAACGGTTCAACGGATGACAGGACGTTCATACAGATGATTGATTTTACAGGGAGTTTCGCAGTAGCATAGATCTAATTTTCTCTATCATACTGCAATAGGGGAGCATGTGAAGAATGATACTGACCTCTTTTAGTCGTGAGAAACCCGGGACCAGCTGTGGGATAAAAAAGGGGTAGAACCAGGTTCCATTTTTGCACCACGTTGTAAGAAGTTGAAGAACTGTTCGGCTGGTTCGGTAGATTCTGACTATTTACAGGTATACAAGTAGGTAGCATACAGTCCACTATGAGCTTACTACTTCCTTAGTTAAAAGTTAAGTTGCCCGCGTGCAAATGTTAAAACTACCGTTATATTGATTTAGTAGATTAGATCATATTAGAGCAATAATAGCGTAAAGATCGAAACTCGGCCTCTCAATCGAGGGTCCGAGGTTCGAGGTAAAAATTGTTGCAAATACTTAATCTAGCAACATCAAAGCCTTCAAATTAATATCTTATTGACTGTAGCTGCAGCTGTTTTAAATTTTTGTATATGTTTTATACTTAGTAGTGTTATATATAGTACTATAATTATGACGAGTAACTTAGGGCAAATGCTTTAAGGGATACATTTATAAAATAAGATTTTTTTGAGGTAAGGTGCAAGTTTAGGTATTATCTCAGTTTACGCGAGCGTAGCCGCGGGTAAAAGTAATTTATAGCCCTATATAAATCCTTCAAAGCATTTGACCCAAATTACTCAATCTAATTATAGTATTAAATACCTTTGATGAGTTCGTTCCCAATTTTTTGCCCTTTTCCGTCCTTGTTTTGTGCTCAGTATAATTATAGTCTTTTTATTCAGTTGTATGTTGTTGTATGTTTGTATTTTATTTGTTGTTTTTTTTTTTGTTATTATTATTATGTTTCTTCTGTACTGCTTTTTTTTTGTTTTTATTATTTGTACTTTGAGGACGGGAATAAAAGTTTTCTATTTCTATTTCTATTTCTAATTTAAACTTATTATTTACACTAAAAATAAGTACCTGGTAAATGATAAATTCGTTCTCGCGTAGACAATACCTACTACGAGTATACTTGTGCTCACTTTAAATAACAAGGCTTTATGAACTCGCTCGATATTGTTATTACCAGTTTATTGTTATCGCATTCAAAGGTTTGCTAGAATTGTATTTTCTCGCCTTCCCGCTTTTTGTCTTTTAGATTCATTTTGTTATTTCCGCCTATGAGTCTTTTTCTATTAATTTTCTATTATTTCCATTAAGTGAAATTTGAAGAATATTAATTATCTGACGACCCACGTGTGGTCAACATACCGGTCTGACGGGTCCCGGATTCGATCCCAGACCAGAAAGAAATCTGAATGATGAGATTAAATTTCTGTTCCGGGTCTGGGTGTTTGTGTATTCGTCTTTGTGCGTCCATGGCACCCACGACAAGGGCGCTATGACATGTCTAATCAGAATCGTTTACAATGTTCGAGCTGTAGGCGGGGAAAATGTTGGTTAAAATGCAAATTAATTTAACCAAATACTGTGGTGTAAGAAAGTCTGAATTCAAAGGCTGTAGTGACGTCACTAAAATAGTCACCATTTTTAAATAGCGAAAAATATCAAAATCGAAAATAGCCGATAGACTGACCAGTTGAATAAACTACATCTACCTATATTCTGCATAGATCATGTAAATCGGACCAGTAGTTCTTGCGTTAATGAGTTACACACAGACACACACCATCTTATTTTTATATATTATATTAGTATAGATAACGGTGTATTATATAAGGTATAAAAACAAGATTTTTGATGAGTTCTTTAACTCTCTTACCACGCAGCATAAAACATCGCTTTACACTGCTGTTATTAGGCAGAATAACAATTTTTTAACAAAAATTAGAAACCGACTTCTATGACTCTATGCCACAATTAATATACCTAAAGCCTTCTCCTAAGTCTGACAAATACTATGCTGAACATCGCATCAAAATCACTTCAGCCAATCGCGAGATAATCGCGCACAAACATACATACATACATTCATCCATACAGATCAAACTGAGAACCTCCTTTTTTTTGAAGTCGGTTAAATAGGTGCGGCGTTGGTGCCATCGAAGTCGAACTATAAAGGGTTCTACCTTTAAACATAGTTTCTACCTTTAACAATAGTAATGTAAGCAGTATTACGTTTCAGCGGTGTCCTTGAATTTGTTACCTACGGCTAGGCACAAAGTAGGTACGCAGTAGGGCTACCACTTCTTGATTTCGTTTAATGCGGGCGGTGGGCGGTAGCGCACCGTTCGCGACCGATCGAGCGCGAGCGTGGCACCCATGCGACTGTAGATATACTGAGACAGACCGAGATTTCGTGGCGCGCCGTTTCGGCGTCAAACCTAACCTACATTAAGATCTTACATTTTTAAATAACAGCAATTGTTATCGGTATTCAATAAAGCAAAGAAATAAATTTATAATTATATTTTGTTCCTATTAATACATATTTGGATTTTGCATAGAACTTGGCACTCATTTAGATCTCCAATCTTTTTGCGGTGAAGCCCACAGCCAAGCATAACTTTGTATTGAACTTGACTCTCCTTTTTTATATTTATGATGACCCGCGTGACGGAGCGGTCACCATACCGGACTGACACGCAGTGGGTCCCGGGTTCGATCCCCGGCCAGACAGTCATCTGAATGATGAGTTTAGATTTCTGTTCTGGGTCTGGGTTTGTGTATTCGTCTTTGTGTGTCCATGGCACCCACGACACAGGAGAAAATCCTACTGTGGGGCTGTGAGTGTAGAAAGCGTTTATAGTCACGCGGACTATATTTATGTTTTTGCTGGGATCATAATAACTTCAAACAATAACCGATGTTAAAAATAAGAAAATATGTATTCGTATTCATATGCATAGTAATAAAATTTTTTGATAAGAGAATCTTTCTCTTTACATTATGAATGCATTTATTGTGTTGGCATAAATAAATTACATGTTTAAATAACTGTAGGCGGCAATCAAAACCCTATTTACTTTATAACACCTACGTTCAAATCTACCCATCTGGGTCTTATTGAGTCAACTGCCTTGTTACTCTCAATTGAAAGAAGTATAGTTTTTCATTTTGTGATATAAATTTCTTGACTAGCTGAAGCATTTCAAATAATTTTATTGCAAAATATGATCTTCCGATA
>MOOZ01000783.1:172947-184744 GCA_002930495.1 Cecropterus lyciades
CAATTAATTTTAGTCGTTTTGTAATAAATATAATATTTCGAAATGAAATCAGATACCTTTATTTTGCGTGGGCCTACGGGGGCACTCACAAATTGTCAGTTTCAATATCTTTTAATAAATATATGATACCTACGTCAGTTAAATAATATATTAGTAAGAACTTAACAACCTGCGTGGCGGAGCAGTCGCCATCTCGGTCTGACACCCAGTGAGTTTCATTTCGAAGCCAGACATCTAAATGAATAATTTAGATTTCAGTACTAGATTTGGTTTTTTGTGTGTGACCATGTGACCCACAAAACATGTAACATCTTAGTGTGCGGGTAGAAAGTGTTATTTATCAAGCTCGTAAAGCGCTCGCTCTTAAATTATTTAAGCAAATGCTTTTGACACTTTACTGTCTGCGATCGCCTACAAGAAATGCCGACCTCTTTTGGTATAATGCCGAACTAAATTTGCCAATTTCTTTAACTGAATAACGTACAAATTCAGATTTATTTTAAAGCGGCTATTTTTTTTAGAAACCAAATAGCAGGGTAATGCGTAAGCTTTGATTCTCTATTTTTTTGGGTTCCGTACTGAAAGGGTAAAAACCGCACCCTATTACTAAAACTCCGCTCTCCGTCCTTACGTCTGTCTGTCACCATGCTGTATCTAAAGAACCGTGATAGCTAGACCGGTGAAATTTTCACATATGATATTTTTCTGTTTCTACTGACTCGATCGGGGTCTATGTAGGCGTGAATAAAAATTGTAAATATGGGAATGTGATATAAATGTAGCAAAGAGGGGATCTATCGAAACCAGAAAAAATTGAAAGGGGTCAGTGAACATATTTTTATTTTCATTCTCAATCAATTTCTGTTGACAGGTTTCTGTGAAATATTCTAGTTATTGAATCGTGGCAGCCATCATTCAATGTATACAATAGAGTTCGTATTGACACTTGTATTAGATATATCTGCGTCAAGATAATTGCTTATAAAATACGAAATTAGATTGTTTACTAGATTTTCAAATTATTTTAGCCTCTTCGTATACAAGGATACACAAACAATACTCGATGACTTTAGTTTCTAAGCAACTAACGCCATACAAATTCATCATAAACGCCGAACTAGTACTGAGGAGGTTTTTGGCCGTAATGTTTTTGAGTTATCATGGCTATAATGATGATGATAATAAATGATGGGAAGCGCATGCACCTCAGGTATTCTGGTCATATGCCGACAATATAAAGTACTGACTAGCTTTGTATGTATGCGATGTGTTCTGGCGCAGCGGCCGAATGTTTGTGCCATTTACGGTCGAGACGATGGGACCGTAGGGGCGGGACGCGAAACATTTTTACAAAGAATCGTCTTCGCACCTGATTGACGCCTCCGGTGACATAAGAGATGAAGCTTACTTCGGCCAACAAATAAGTTTGGCAATTCCGAGCGGTAATGCTGCCAGTGTCTTGGGTACACTACCACGGGGCAGCGATTTGGCTCATTTATTATATTTGTAGTTTTTAATTTTGATATGTATTCTGGAGTAAACATTTCATTATATTTTAATTTAAATATTCATTACATTACCTTTTTCACATCGACATAATAAAAAATACATTTATATTTGTTTTCATATAATATCACTAATTTTGCTTCGTAAATATAAATTTACACGATAGAATAAATTAGGCTTGCAATATCCTGCATCATCAGATTTGTAGAGTTGAAGGTCAAAATTATCATCTTATATCCCTGCATAGTAATCTTACTATCTTTTCAAATATATGTTGGTTCTGCGTATATACTGTACATGGTACATAGTCCCGAAGTCGACGCACAACAAACTTCGCTAGATCACGACGACGAAACTATGTTCTACGCGTATATGAGCGTTCACTTCAGTAATCAATATGTAAAATCTAACCTAAACCTAAACCTAAGCCACTTAAAATGCTTTTATAAATTGTATTAAGGTGAATGAAGGTTAGGTCTGAATTTATATGAACTAGGCGCACCCGCTCGCGCGCTGCCGCGTTCTGCTCGCTAAATTTTATGTTTTCTTTTATGTTCCAACCTAACCTAATCCATCCAATATAAAACGCTACAGCTTAACCTAATCCTATTCTATGGTTTAGGTTAGCAGTACCCCCTTTTTTTTGTTTCGCAGGGGAATGCTTTACCGCACATCCACTCATGTCATCGCGGTCTGAGCCGCGTCGACAGGAATGGGTAGTGTCGGACTCGCTGTCGCCCAGAGGACGTCAGAATACCGACTAAACCTAAACTGCGGCGCTCAACTCGTCTTAGTTCGTCCCGTTCCGGACTCTCTCTGACGCCCCGACGTTAGCCTGGCAGGCTACTACCTTTTTTTTTGTATCGAGGGGGAAAAGGTACCCAACGCTATGGGAGCGAAGCCGGGTTATGTGGGATTTTTACCGCACTGAAAGGGTGGCCGTCATCGGCGCTGCGAAGAGGACTCCGGGATCTCCAAAGGAACGTAACCGGAGTCCTCTGAGCGCGTTGCCCCATCGGGCTCCACGCAGGTCAGTGGCTAGGCTCACTGGACCGTCTGGTCTCTACGACAGTATGCGACCACACATACCGTCGTCCTTCCCGGGGTTGCCTGGCTGGACGGTTCGAGCTCCCACTCTTGCCGCCTGCAACCCTGGAAGTCCCTTTTAGTCGCCTCTTACGACAGGCAGGGGATGCCGTAGCCCTAATTTAACCCTAAAATTCAATAGTGTGATGCGCCGTGTCAACAGGCGCGCTGCCGTACCGCGTGAATACCATTTTTTTTTCAATTTCCTATAAAACTAACCGCATTGAATGTCGTTCAAACCGTGTTGATCGGTAACCGCATCGCGGAGTAAAGCCTGAACATACATAATAAAAAAAAAACGCAACGACTAGATAACCTCTCTTCCTTTGGGAAGTCGCTTAATAACGACATAGTAAGTATCAATGATCTGTTGGTTAAAATACGGCATTTTTTATCCGAAGGATCTAAAATAGATTAATTGAAGGAAATAGTTGAAGTTTGCAAAAAATGTACCATTGTTATTCATGCCAAATTCCACCAAGAAATTATGCAGTATAAGCTATAATGATTAATAATCCGCATTAACACACAGTTTGGATGTTTCATTTCATTCCATTCTTCGGGTAACGTAGACAAAGCCAGTATGTACCATGTCACAAATCGCATTCAGCCCTTTGAAAAGTTAAAGAATACGTTTAATAAAGTTTGTGTTTGTGTGTGTGTAATGAATAGGTAACCTCTTTCCTTTGGGAAGTCAATAAAAAAATATATTTGAATATGCTTAGTCAAACTTTAATTTTTTTTTATAATAAGTGTACACAAACTTTTGCCTGCAAGTTGCTTTTTCGTCGTATGTATATTATTCATTTTAACTACACAATAGGTAATAATATAAAAAAGATTATAAATGGAGAATCTTTTGTGGTTTTATATCAAAGGCACCAGCACCAGTAAAAAGTACAGCAATCCGCGTATCCGAATTCAATATTTTTTTCAAGTTACATAAGAAAGATATTCTTATAAATGCTTGTTTTCGTAAGTCGTTACCAAGCCGCGGTGTAGGCAGCTGACTCTACTTAATTACTTCAGCTACTCCGCACCACACCTAAATGAACGATAAATTAACACTTTCTCTGAGACAAAATATGTAAGACTGGTTTTATAATTCCAACCACAATTTCACATTTTTCCTAATATATAGGAATTAATAATAATTACTATTTTTCCATTGCTTTTTTGGCCGCTTAATATAATTGTTCAGTGCAATAATAATTTATAAATGCAAAAAAAACGAGGACTTTTTGAGAGGCGACATAGTAGCATTGTTTACTTCTAAAAAGACGACGTCTTTGATATTTTATTACTTACGTTCGAAGTTCTAACTAAAAACCACGTGTACCTACTATTTGGTTACAGTTGTCTAAGGGCTGCAATTACCACGTGTACACAAAATGATTTGGTACGATCCCTATAATCATATGCTAGATAATATTAATTTACAAAGTCAAACAGTTTAATAGCTGTTTGACTTGAACCTGTCTCTTATTCTTACTACACATTCACGAACATTGCAGTTATTTGATCTCAGTGCATCGAGCAAATCGTGCACGAGCGTTTCATACTTTATATACTTCAATACTCAGTAATTGCTTACACGTGAAGCTTCAATCGTACTAACTAATCCTTTGTCTTTTGTTCCAAATGTATAACTAGAACATTATTATTGATAAAAGTAAGCTCGTCAATACTATACAAAAATCTATTGAGGTACAATAAACTGAAAGAAATGCTTAACTGTTTTGTCATAGGCAGCTAAGACAATATGATAATACTCGCAAAAAATAAATGAATACCAATTATACAATTTTTTATTGCCTTTTTAATCATGAAGCCACAAATAGGTACAGTAAAAACTTAAGACAAGTAAAAAATACTGGATTTCCTCATTACCATCCAACTGCATAATTATATCCCATATTATCAAATATACAAATTTTAAAAATATTTAAAAACAATAATACATCTTATAAACATCTTAATAACTTTAATTGAGAAGATGGTTTTAAATTAGCGCAAACGTGGAGTCCAGTGGTTAGTTTATGTAAATCACAAATAATGCAAAGTTTGGTGCGTAAAGATACAGTTAATGTTGTGCGTCGTGATATGGAACCTAAAAAAGAAAAACGAACTAGACGTAGGGTAGATAGGTAATCTACCACTAGTGCTTGTCAACGGTTTCTCCCCGCCACCGCACTTTCGCCCTGACCACGATCCATGTAAATGGGTCGAAAAATGGGCAAAAAGAAAATCAAAAATCACATATCGTCGTAAATTATTATTTGTATACATCAATACATATTTGGTTATTGTGTTATTTAAAATCTTGGAAACAATGCCGTAAGTCTCATTATTTGGACGTGGTAACGGGTATTCAAGACTGTAGTTTACTCTCATTTAAAATTGAGATCCATTGCACGTAGATATGTTTACCATTTCTAAAACGTATTTTTCAATCTAGTCCGTTGTTATAATTATAAACCGATTAGCGTGTGATGTGCGATGTGAGATCACTCATTTGCCTCAAATTGTACTTTCCTAAATAGGTTTATAAGCTTTCTCAAAGTAAGCAATTTGTATAAAATCCGTTAAGCGCTTTTATGATTCTCGGTCGGATTTTAATTTTTATTGTTTACGGTGTGCCAAGAATTCTTGGCAGAAATTTTGCACATTTACTGAAAATGGAAAAAGTGAATCTTAACAGTAAAAAATGAGGATGAGAAAGCAGCCGGAATTAAGTTTAGCGGTCTATATAATTTTTCTTCTTTAATAGGTTCTTTAATATAAACTCTGTAGGTACCAAAACTACAAAGAAAATTTACGCTACAACCGAGTAACGAATCTGTATTTTCAATTTTACAATAATAATCTTTAATTAACTCTTAGTTTTCTTAGAACTACTGTAGGATATTCGTTTCTTGCACGTGCATAAAGATCTACAATATTTAGACTTTTCTGGCTAAGCCTGTAAACTTTAATTTTGTGACGACACTTTTGCGCGTAATTATACTTTCGTCGTTTATGGTTTCGGCATTTTATGGTTAAATTAGCTCAGCTTTTTTAACGGTTGTGTTAGTAAAAACCACGGTAATAGTATCTATATGGTATTGTAACTCAGCCCTGTCCTTGAATTACATACCTACAGACGCGCTGAGCGAGATTTCACGTTAGGGCTGACCGCGAATAGTATTATAATTACATCTGCATACTTGATTATCTGAAAATTACAATAAACGTTCAGCCGAAGAATGTGTCAGACTAGGTATTCTACGTCTGTTGATATGTATGTATGTCACAATCAACACAAATTGCATTGTGTAGCCCCCGAATACCACAGAATTACCGGACCAGTATAGGCGTTTATGACATAACAATAAGCTTTTATATATTGAGTAAAAGTAATTTAACAAACAAAAGCTGTAGTAACATTTTTGTTAGAATAAGTTTTCGAGTTAGAACCGTTTACAATATGAACATATGAAAAAAACAACAAACCAAATATTAATAAAATGCTAATAGGTACATCTTATTTAATAAACACTATTTTTTAAAGTACGTGTAAATGTATTTAATATGTTAGGGATACTTACGATATGCAGTTTTTTTAATTTATTTTTGCCGATGTTTTGACCCAGTAACATGGATATCTGTAACATATTAAGATGTGTCAATTACATGATAATGTTAGTCTAAAATTATACATTGCAAATCAGTACAATCCGGAATTTGGAAGTAAAATACGAGATATACAAGTATCTCGTATTTTATTTGGTAATTAAATGGTTTTTCATATCTATCTATCATAATAGAGTTTTAAACATTTATAGTCGGTACTTTGACATCTCGCTCGTATTCGAAATGTTTTTCTCATTGAAAACTCTAACTACGGTTCAAATACTTTTAAGCTTCATAGAGGATTACCGTAAACTGCCCCTTTACATCGCTTCAGTATAGCGCGCGATCTCGCTTGAAATACACGCGTCCCGAATTCATCTCAAATCTACATCGCAAGTTAGTTTTTGGACTCGAGTAATATTTTAAAACGGTGTTTTAAGTATGATAATAAAATCTTAAAGTGAACGTTACTGATAATAAATCTTAATGCCAGAACTGAATTAAATTATCACAATAAACGTAACTACTCCTTCTATATTCTAATTATTTCTGGTCTCATCATCAAAGGATACACTTTGCCGATCAAAATGATTTTCGTTTTCCTGACAACAGTTTTCTTTGCAAGTAAGTGGTGGTCGTTTAGAAAGATATAACAGTAGATATTTGTAAATAACAACATAAAATAATTTTTATCTTACTTAAATTATAGCAATCAATATCAGTGTAACATTGAAAGCTTAGGAACCGTGTTGGAGATTCGTTATTTGACCACTAATGTACTTCTAGTACCCAGCGCTTATTAATGGCGATATTGCTAAATCCAGTGTACAATGCATTTTTCCGCCGGTAACGCTACAGCAATATTTAGCTATAACTATAACTTCAAACGCTTTCTACATTCTTCTAAACAGTTCTACCACCTTCATTTTGAAGGTGGTAGAACTCTTTGTGACTCCGGATGCACCAGCGCCACACCTATTTCTACCTCATAACAGCAGTGCTATGCGCTGCTGTGTTCTGGTCTGAAGGGTGTGGTAAGGGAGACATACTTTTCCGAGGCATTCCATCTCAGTCCTCAGGGGTAGCAACGCAAATTAAAAATCCTTAATTATATTTACTGTGATTACTTTGACAGGCTTGCGGTTAAAAGTGAACATGACTTCCCAAAGGAAGGTTATCTATTCGTCACGTATGTGTATATTTTTTTATGTATGTTCAGGCTTTACTCCGCGATGTGGTTACCGATCAACACGTTTCGAACGACAATCGATGCGGTTAGTTTCATAGGGGGTCCCATTTTTCTTAATCGATTTCAATTTTTTTCTTTCATTTGATGGCAAATTTCAGTACAGAACTTTCTTTCTTGGACATAGGTGTGATCGGATTGTAAACTCTTCAAGTTATGGGGTGGAAACCACATCACTCCCCCTGTTTTTTAAATAATTTGGCATAAATCAGCTTCTACCGACTCGATTCTCATGAAAGTTGGAACTAACATTAGATATGTAAGACAAAATCATATGATGAAGATTTGACCTTCCACTCCTCGATCCTGATGATGCAGAGGTACTTCGAACGTAGACTATAGAAGTTAGACATTTGGTGCTTACGGACATATAATAACATTGCTAAGACATGAGACGTCAAATTGGACCTTCAAGTCTTCAATCCTGATGATGCAGGGGTACTTCGAACCTAGACTACAAAAGATAGACATTTGGTGCTTACGTGTATGATACTTATTAAGATTACTATGCAGAAATATAGGACGAAAATTTTGACCTTCAACTCCACAAATCTGATGAAGCAGGCTACTACAAGCCTAATTTATGGCATAGGATTAGGTTGAGCTGTAGTGATTTATACTGAATGGACTAGGTTAGGTTGGAACTTAATAAAAAACATAAAACTGAATGAGGGCGCTGCCGCGCCCTGCGAGCGGTTGCGCCCAGTTCGTAAAAATACAGACTGAACCTTTATTCATCTCTATATAATTTATAAAAGTTTTGTTAGTCATGGCTTAGGACTAAATTTAACATTTATGCTGGATGTTGAATTTACGTTTGTATTTATGTTTCAATTTATGCTTTCGTGTAAATTTATATTTATGAAGTAAAATGAGTGATATTATATGAAGACAAATATAGGTGTATCACCACTAAAAAATGTTTAACAAAAAATAAAAAACCTACTTCTATACCAAAAAAGCACAGTACATAGTTCTGAAGTCGGCGCTCATATACTTGTAGGACATAGATTCGTTGTTGTAATTTAACAAAATATGTTGAGCGCTGACTTCGGGACTACTGTGTATGTAAGAAATCAATATATATGTTAATTATTTTTTTTGGTTTTTTGTGTTATAGAAGTCGGTTTCTATTTTTTGTTATATTTTTTTGTGTATCAATAGAATTTCATATTAACGCAGAGAATTGCCTTCGTCCAAATGACGTAACATACTAATTTTCCACTCATTGAAGAAACGTGCTCATATTATCTCTCGCCGTAAACATGTGATGGCGCAATATTGTATCACGTCAATACGACAACTGATATTACAATATCTTCTGTTATAATCGGCTGTTCTGTTCAAAAATCAATTGCTCTTTCACGTTTTTATGATGGAGTTCTAAATGTTTTTTATGACACTTGTCATTTCGTCTAGACAAGAGTTAGCCAACCCAGTCGATCGTTTTTTCGACGAACGTAATTACTGCCAAATTCACAAACAAAGCAATTAGAGTTTGTAGTAGGTCTCAAGTACAATAGTATTTGCTTTCCAACCATTTTCTAGACGGCATATTTAATTCATGCTGGCACGACGGATAATTTGGCCGAAAATTTTTAACATTTGCCCATACCTGGTCTATACTGTAAAAAAAACGCTTTCTACACTCATAACCCTACACTTGTATTTTCTCCCGTGTAGTGGGTACCATAGACACACAAAGACGAGTACACAAACATCCAGACCCAGAACAGATCTAAACTCATGATTCAGATGTCTGTCTGGCCGGGGAGCGAACCCAGAACCGTGTCAGACCGGTATGGTGACCGCTCCGCCACGTGGGTCGTCGTAATTATCTGAATGTATAGGTATATTAACGAAAGGGAACCCGATAATTACTCGTACAATGGTATGTCCAGAATCAGCTTCTGCGGTCAATTTATCGGAACATGGCTGCTTTGTTCCATAGATCGTGTCTGCCTGAGCTAATTATCCATCAAATTAATTCAGTGTAAGATAGACCACGTGTGCAATGGAATATATTTTATTGGCAAACTGCAATTGCAATAACGTCTTCAATAAAATATATTAACTTTATTTGGAAGGTGACAGAACCGTAATCCTGTAATCATATCGGAGGATAATTACAGATGTCCATGGGCGGCACTTATTACCAAGTATTACAAAATATGTAATACCAGGTGAACTGAGGACTTAAAGAGGAAGACGGGCTACCGCTGGATTCAAATGGCGCAAAACGGGTTGAAGTGAGGCAGTCCTATGTCCAGCAGTGAACTTAGAAGGGCTGATGGATTGATGGATGGATGGATTACATAATTAATGCTCATATACTACTCATATATAGAATATGAAAAAATAAATGGCGCGAATATTACTTACATTCTTTATGATAGATAAAATTTTCGAGATTTATCTGTGTGTAATACTAACGCAAGACATTCCAATTTAGTTATAAGTGACGTCAAAGTCAGATCATGGTCTTTATTTTTGGAAGTATTTTAAACTATTCAGAGAGAGTTTAATTTATGTCATCGAATTTGACAGATTTTCTGGACTAAACTTTTCTATACATTTTTATAATAACATCATTATTTGATTGTTATAGTTGTTGTAATTAAGATTTCGAATAGTTAACATCATTAAACCTGCTTAGCAATATGCAATGTATGAATTTTATATATCCTTTTTTATCAGATTGAAGTAACAAACGATGCTTCATCGAGCATGCAGTCGACCTTATGGTAAGTGAAACAGCCCCCTATGGACATATGTAAGCAACTTCATAAAGAATAGAGGTTCTATCTGAAGACGATTACAGATGCGTTGCTACTCCCAAGGATTATAGAGAGGTATATAGAGTAATAGTGAGTAATAGGTCTTAGAGAATTTGTCTGCCCCATCGTCCGTTGGATCTACGACAAATGTGACCAGTCCACTACATCAGCTTGCTGATTCTCACACCTACGTCGGTCGCTCAGTTTCCTTGTAAGATCTCCGTATTACGGATTTTATCATGTAAAGAAACACCAAGCACTAGTTTCATCGCTCGTTAAGCTACTTTTAGCATGTACACTAATCCCAATGTCAGACTCCACGTTTGAAATCATTGTTCTTGATGGTTATTGCAAGTGTTTAAAGAGATATAGAAAGTCGAAATCAGAATTTCGCTATTGACACATTAAGACCCCAGTCTAGAGCGACTGACTATATGTACAGCTAAATCAATATATAAGAAAGCCGACAACCACGCCCTTCCAGCGAAACGCAAAAGTTTGTTGACGGTAGAAATAGGTATGGCGGTGGTACCTCTCCGATCGAACGACACTGGTTCTGCCTGTAAACCTGTTAACGATGATAGTTTCGGGAAATCTTATTTATAAGTATCGTTTATAAGATTTGTCCTGTAAAATGGAATAAAAATCACTTGGGAGAAATACGTGTGGCAATGGCCTCCGGAGTCGAACAATGAAGATTTCTACCTCTATAATGAAAATGGTAATGATATAACGACACATCAGAATATGTTAAAATTGACATAAGCCATAAAATATGGTGGCGTATATTGTTTACCACATAACAATAGCACGCAATATTTGGTTATATTAATTTGCATTTCTACCTACATTTTCCCGGCCTATAGCTCGAACATTGTAAATAACTTTGATGAGATATGACAAAGCGCCCTTGTCAAATTACATTAGCATAGATCATATATCCACCGCCCATACGTTTAATACGCGTTTCGCTGACACATATAATTAACAGTTTTTGTCTTATTTATTAATCAAACATTTACTCAAAAATGTTTTTTCGCTATTTATCTTCCAAAGAAATGTTGTGGAAGTATACTGCAATCAATAAGGAAAGTAAGACTTTTAAGACTTATTTTTTTGGGCAATATGCGTTTTGTAAGTTTATAAACGACAACTTTACTTACTTAAGTAAAAATTAAAAAGTATACTATTCTTTTACACGGCGACATAAAGAGTACACCCTTTGGGAGTACTACCATCGTCACTTTGCTAATGCAATAGAAGTGAGAAATATAGATCGAGAACTAGAACTTATCGTGGTTCAATAATCTGGATATTAGTAATATTGAGCAGCGATTAAACAGGCACGTAACACTGCCCTTACGAATCTATTACGTTATGTCATAGTTGATGTTTTCGCCCATTATTGTAAAGCGCATTGCCACACTGCATCTATGGTGAAAAACAATAACGTGTCGTCGATTTACATTGCAATGTATGACCGAAAAACGTAAACGTGTAACGGTACGTACACGTTTGGTTAAAAGGTGGTAGAGCTCTTTGTGGTTCGACTCCGGAAGCACCACCGCCA
>MOOZ01000783.1:190758-203938 GCA_002930495.1 Cecropterus lyciades
GTCATTCTTATCTAATCACAACATTAAAATAAAGACTCAGACGATTTTAGCTTTTGAATATTTTTTTGTAAGTTTGTAGTTGAAACTTATAATATATTATACTTATAAAATATATAATTTGTAAATTATATAATTATGATTACTTATTACTGTCAGTTGGAAATGCCCGAACCTTTTGATCTACGCAATCTTAAAAAAATGAAAGCGGAAAAGCAGTGGGTCTTGTAATCTATTATAATTTATTCAGGCCATTCTCATTTGATTATTTTTAGGGTTCCTTATAGACAAATATTGCTAACTGAACCCTGTTACTAAAGCTCCTCTCTATTTGTCATATATAGGTTTGAAGGTGGTAGAAGAGGTTTCTGCCTAATAACAGCAGTGTTTTGAACTGTTGTGTTCTGGTTTGAAGGGTGTAAGGGAGACATACTTTTTCGAGGCATTCCATTTTAATCTTTAGAGGTAGCAACGCATATGTTGCTAACCTTAGATGAGATTGATCTTACCTGGGATTGATTACAAATATCCATGGGCCTCAGTAGCCACTTACCATCAGGTGGGCTGCATGCTCGTTTGCTACTTCTATACTATAAAAAAGGTAAACACAAGATTATTAATTATTATAAGGCAACTTTTATAATACTCACATATTAAAAAAAGTAATACCCACAAATAAAAAAAAATAATATATTATTGCAAAAACAAAAAACTATTAACATTATTAAATGTATTAAAATAGAAGTTGTAATATTATTATAAGGTGCTACATGCGGTGACAAACGTAATAATAGAAGATTTTTCTATAATTTTTGTTTCGTGATTCATGATCGTCATGATTTTTCATCAAAATAGTTAGATAAAAGGATCATATTTATAGTAATGGTCTATTTACAGCTAGAAAAAAAAATCTTTTCTTACCCTTTAGTCATGATAATAAAAAAATCGGCCCCTCCTGCCTTTTTTATTAACTTTGCCATTAACAGGCGCCTCCTATTAACGGACATCATTATGCAAACTGAATCGATTCTAATGATATGACACATGTCACAATTCGTTAAGCTGTTTGGGTTAGCACGTGACAAAAAAAACAAAAACTCACGCCCGAAAAACCTTCTCACTCTGCCAGGTAGTAAAATAAAGGTAAAATTAAAAGAGATCCCCGTAAATACAACACCCTTTATTTCATAATTACAGCCGAACACATTACACGCTACCATGATATACTAGAATTAGATTTGTATGCAGTAGACCGCGCTATTGGTAACCAGCGACAACGGAGCTAGCAGTGAAACTACTTAGCATCAGCGATTTCGTTTTTTAACGATTTCATCGATGCTACGCCACCTAAACCGAGACCAACCCGAGGGCCACAAAACATTTCAAACGTCAATCGCTCTGCGCTGCAAGCGACAACGTTGCGCGTTATAAACAAATGTATATCTCTTATCTTATATGGCCATGAAACTTGCCAAACTATCTTCACACTGACGCTTCCAGTGTCAAACGAATGTTTAGCATCCAAAAGTAACTGCCACCCGCGGTCAAATGTTTACGGAGCGATTCATTTGAACGCTGCATCTAGCTTTCCAGAAACTTAATTGTCTACAGTCAAGTAAGTTTTTTAGGGGCTAGAAAAATAAAAACCTGTGTTTTAGGGGCCTGTTGTGCAGTTTCAGCTCTTTTTTCTCAATCTTATACGGTAACACATACAACGTCTAACGAAGTTACAAAACTGTTCGTCCGCGAGTCCAACTCGCTCTTGGCCGATTTTATGCAAATTCGTTATTCCTTGCATACTTTTTGTACAATATAACAACGTTATTCCTCCGTCTTTACTCCGGAAACTTTACGCGTTTAATGTTTCAGATAACCTAAATTAATTTAAGAAGGGAAGCCCGTAATGTTACTCAGTCTGAGAGCCAACTTTGTGATCACTTTACGTATCTGATTTTAGCAAATTATATTTATAATTTATAGAGAAATATTATGCTATCTTGGGTTGTGGCCGCAGATAGTTTTTATAAATAACAAACGTATTATATTACTCATAATATTTTATGAAAGTAATTTATCTTCGAACGTTTTTTATTTTGGGCTTAGACATATTAAAGAAAATATATTTTTAATAAACATGGGTGTTACTTTTTAGTTAAATTCCTTACATATTTTGGGCATATTTTAATTATCAGTCCAGTGAAGCCGTGTTCCTGTGTAATCTCTTAGTAATGTGTTTCGATGAAATCAGATGAACGCAGTAGTCACATGGGCCTTGGACGTTGGACCTTGTACTACATTTAAGTTTCATAATGCCATAATATAAATTTAAGACTCAGATATTTCGACTTTATGATGGGTCTGTTGTTAAAGGCATCAAGGCCACATCTCTTTTTACCTTCAAGCAGCAGTTTAGGACAGCTGACCCTAGTTTGAAGTTTTGAATGCTCCGTCATAATCCTTAGAATTAAGAAAGACCTAAAAACTGTAGGCTGCGCGTTCTATTTGGAATATTATACATATCCAGTGGAAGAAGTGACCCCAAAATATAAAATAGAACATGTATCCGACTTTTTTCCTTTAAAAACTTAGGGTAACCTTTGATAATTTAATAAGCAGTACATGAAGCAACCTATCACGAACCTATCACAGCCTAATTTTAAGGGGTTACTGTAACCCATAGCTTTTGACGTAATCGTAAAGGCCAGGCGTCCTACTTACATTCAACACAATCACGCATGTTGTGTTGCCACCTAGGAGGACTAATTGTATAACTTATCTGGAAGAAAACACACATATATGATATGGACTGCTTTTTACAAGCGTGTAGGGCAGATATAGATTAATTGTGATAACGCAGAAATTAATCTTTCAATTTTACCACCTTAACCACAATTCTTTTGATATGTCACTGCCAGGAAACATCACTTCCTAAATCTAGGAGAGGTTTAGCTCATATCCGGCCAAACTACTGAATATAGATTGATACTCAAAGTAAATTTTATCATTATTTTAACCATTCTTCGTATGTTTTAATATTAACTGTATTCGCTCCCGAAAATATATCATTGTCAAAGATCACTGTTAAAAGTTTGGTGTTTTTTATCAATAGTTGCTATACAAAAAAAAAACAAATTTGTGTGTAAATAAATATAGATTTCGTCTATTCGTTACAGATGGTGGAGGCGCTCAAGTCAGCGACGTGGATAACTGCGACCCGGCGGAGCTGAAGCACTGCGTGGACATGATACCGCGAACGCAAATCGGTCTGCCGCGGACCAGGGCTGAACTCGACGCGCATTGCAAGTAACGTACATGTTATCATATTCTTTACTATACAGATAGATTGGTGGAGTAGAATTCGGTCTGTTAGTTCTAGCTATGTTTTAAGCTAATAGGACCCCTGTATCAGAATAGAAGAGTAGAAGGTCAAATTTTCATCATATCATTTAATTGTATTTACCTAATGTTCATTCCAAGTTTTATGAAAATCGGATCGGCAAAAGCTGAGTTATCCCAAATAAATAAAAAACGGAGAAGTGATGGTGGTTTCCACTGAAGTGACGAATAAATAACCTCCTTCTATTGAGAAGTCTGTTAAAAATTTACATCAATTCTACATAGGTACATATTAATTGACGGAATATACGAACGTTGCCCACGTTGGAATAATATTTTTTCCAATTCTGTTAAAGAATAGTGTTCAATACATAACATTATTTTTTAAACTATTACGTAAAAACAGTGTTTAATGTATGAAACATAAAGAGATTTATTAAATTACCATAGTAGGTCTTAAATACGGACACAATATTTTGTAATTTATTGCGATTTCAAACAGTAGACACTGTTGTATACATATAAAATGCGTTATCAAAGTCATGAGTTTAGTAGCGCAAGAAATTCTTTAAGAGAAACCTCAGTCGAAATATAAAGAGGAAAAATCGATTTCTATAAAAATATCTTTAATTTCTTATCAAAAAAGATGATTGCGATATAACTATAAAAATTGTATTGTAATAATAATAAAACACTTTATTCTACCCAACAAAACAAAAACAACAATTTAAAAAAAATTCAAAAGGCGGTCTTATAGTTAATCAGATTTCTTCCAGACAACCTTACAGTGCGGAGTTGAAGTACGGATGAATCAAATATAGGTAGGGTGCAAATAATATTTTTGTGATTAAATACAACACAAAGAAATAAATTATAGAAAATAAAGCACATACCGTAAAAGAAAAGGAAGATAGATATGAAAAACAGTTTTAGAAGTAAGGTAATGAAAAATCATTAAGGAATAGATTATATTACATTGAATATAATGTTTATATTGAAGATAAGCTATCTTCAATATAAATATTATATTCATGGCATAAGATTAGATTAAAGAACAGAACTGAAATAAAGGCAATTAGAGTTGTAGGTTATAGGATTTAACGAGACGTTTAAAAGAGTGTAAGGATTGTGCATTACGTATTGATGAAGGAAGGGAGTTCCAGATTGTACCGGTTTTGCTTAAATATCTGAATAAACTTAATATCGAGAAATAGGTATAAAGTTAAATTTATTAGAAATATCTATATAAGTAGTAGTATATAAGTGTAGATACCTTACTGATTATGAAGTTATTTCCAGGGCGTATCATACGGGAATGCCTTGTATGGACACGTGGATCAAGCGCTGTTTGCCCACGGATGGGCAAAAGCTGATCCAGCAGCAGATTGGTGGTGCACGAGCTATTATGCATTTTCTTTGTTCTAACGAAAGCGCATTACGTAAAGGTACGTAGATTTAACACGAAAATAATCCATTCTAAATCCTGTGATACGTTTAAACAATTAGATATTAACATTGTTTTTGGTAACTACTTCATGTTATGATTTTAGACTAATATTATCGCGGAATTGATACAAATTAATATGTTACGAGTAGTCACGATAATTATGCGGTTTTGAATTTATTTTTGCCGATATTTCGACCCAGTTACATGGATCGTGGTTACGGCGAAACTGCGGTGGCGGGAGGAACCGTTGACAAGGACTAGTGGTAGATTACCTATCTACCCTACGTCTAGTTCGTTTTACTTTTTTAAGTTCCATATCACGACACACAACACAACTGTATCCTTACACACCGAACATAGCATTATTTGTGATTTACGTAAACTAACCACTGGATTCCACATTTGCGCTAATTTAAAACCATCTTCTCTGTTAAAGTTCTTACGATGTTTTTTGATCTCTATTGCTTCTATTAGTAAACGTGGAAAGTAATGACGCATGGATCACCTGATCAATCACCTGAGGTTTATGTAATTCGATCCAGATACTTTTAGTTATAATAAATTCAAATGTGATTTGCAGCGAAAATGTAAAGGCCGAAATATATCGTGGTTTGAATAATGCCTCTTATGATTACTTTGGTATAAATTTAAACCTCTAAAGTTGAAAATCAACTCAAGCTTAAGCTTGAATTCAAGCAACGAACATTCTCGTTACCCAACCAATACTTGGAAAGATAATACTTGTAAATGTAGGTATATAAACTGTATAATTCATGAATTGGTCGGATTGTTTCTGAGAAGTTTACAATGTCCAGAAAACAATTTGGAACTCTAACCACAGAAGATAACATTAGTTACGTAAATATTTGTTTTTGTCATAATTTAATCCACTTAGCCTACGCATGAATGCGCCATCATTAACATTCATGTAATTTTAATAATTTACAAATTTATGCATGGTTATAAATATACAACAAGTGTAAAGACAGTCTTTATCTAAAATAATAGTTATCCTTAACACGGAGTTCAAAATATATAAGTACATACGAAAAAAAAAGATTAACACAGCAATTGAAAAAAATCTTAATTCTTTACAATATTTTAAAGGTATTTAATTTTGAATTTTTGTGTGCTGAAATAGGCTATTCATAATGGTCTAAAAGCTATGTTACAGACTATTCAATTACTTATAATTAGTAAATAGCAAATAATCACATAAGACCTAGTGGCAGTGGGCTGGCTACAACGCTCAAAGGACCGATAACCAATGTGAAAGTTATGTTCTCGAGTGGCAACCACGTTTAGGCAAAAGGAGTACAGGTCGCCCGGCGTTCAGGTCGACCGATGCCCTAAAGTAGACAGTGGGAAACCGATGAATTCAGAAGGCACAGGACCGGTTGGAGGGGCGCCAGTGGAGCCTATGTCCAGCAGTGGACCTCGAAAGGATGGAATCACATAATACACCAGTGCTAGCCTACTAGTATAAGAGCTGCCTCTCAAGCCCCTTCAACTTTCAAATCCTACGAAACTCTTATTTTTAGAAACTACTGGTATGTGCGTATTAGGTATTAATAAAGATACGCGTAGTTTACGCAAAGAAGTTCATGCCTGAAAGATCTTTTAAGAAGAAAAAAGTAAGTTAAGTCAAACCGCACTTGCCCTATGGCCTAATCCTATTCTAAGAGTAGACTCGGAAACACGAATAAGACAGTTACAGTTTGTTGATCTATTTTTGAAATGTATTCTTTTGAAATTATTTATAATTTTGTACAGATTTCCTGATGGAGTTGACATGCTGGGCGATAATATCGCCAGACTGGTCGCATTGCGTCGATGACCTGAAGATTGCCGCGCAAGACATTTCTGAGCGCTCGCAACAACTCACCTACATCAACGCGCACGCTGAACTATGCTGGTAAGATCATTTTAACACATTATATTTTTTTCATAATACCATAACATTCAAATCTTTTAGGAAAGAAGTGACATTTAAAACAGTTAAAACCATTAAAACAAAAAAAAAACCGACTGCTGAAAACTATTTTATTTTCATAATAATAAATTAAATTTAACACTCTATATGAGTTTTCGTTAAAACAGTCAAGTAAAAATATAATAAAAAAAGAAATAATAAAATAGTCCCCCCTCCCCCCACCTTTTCCCCATTTGTTTTTTGACCTATAATTTTTTTAAACTTATATAGTCTCTGCAAAATGAGGCGATTCTAATGATGTCATATCTGATTCTAATGATGTCACAATCCGTGAAGGGGTTTGTACTGTAGCGCATGCCATAGAAATGGGCATATATATACAAACATAAATACATACATGTGCTTGAAAAACTTCACCCTCCTTCTGACGCAGTTGTTAATTTACCTGCCGATGAACAACAATGAGATAGTAAAAAGATAAGCTTATTACGTCAAGTTTAGTTCAGTTCAGTTTCCTTATTATCTCAATGTGAATTGGCCACGAATACGAATACGACTTATAAAGCACATGCTTCTTTGTTCGACGTTCAATTAACAGAGATTCTAACGAGGAACATTAGGATAACATAAAATAAACTCATATAAAACAAGTTTTTATTTTAATACACTGAAAAGAAAAACTGTAGAAGTCAAACCCATCATTTCGCACAATTTCCAGATAGATTTATTCAGATCTAGATCTGTTATTTCCAGATTTAATCTCAAGACAAGATTTTATATGTTACGAAATTTCACAATGAACCAAAATGATGAATGGTGTGGTGTATTTTATTGTACAAATTAAGCCCTTCATTTGAAACTGTTATACAACCCACTCAGGTTGTACAAAAATATGTAATCCGCCATTTTGTTGCGGTGGCCATTTAGGATTATCAACAATATTGATTATATATAATTGCATTTTCATTATAACTATAAGTGTGTTCGAAATTTCAGCTCAAGATGTGGGTAAATTCAGCTTGCAAGATTTGCCCCAAAAATACTTACATACTAACATACTCATAAACAGTGCTAGTTAAAGAAAACTTTTAATAGTAACGATAAACTTAACGTAATATATAAAAACCACCAAAAACTGAATGTCAGAAGATACCAATATGATACAAAAAAGATATATAATCCGTGAACCTACTAACAAGGAGTGCAATAATAAGGTACATATTCCTTTCTTCGACGTTCAATTACAAGGGATCCTAGCGAATAACATATACGTATTTAACAGACGACTAGGATTCTGTGAAGGTTTTACTAGATCATTATCATTTTTTAACTTGGCCATAACCAAACCAATCTAAGACAGGAAGTAAAATATATTTAAGTTTATCATTGCAGTTTTTAATCTATTTTAATTATGTATAATTATAATATTGATATCCATTACAGGTAGTAGAACTTTGTGGTCACCTCCGGTAACACTATCGCCACACCTAATTCTGCCTAATAATAGCAATGTTTAGTCATTCGCTGCTGTGTTCTGCTTTCAAGGGTGTGATAAGGAAGCGACACATATGTATAAAAGGCATTCCAACATGGGCGTTATCAAGGGGGAAGGCAGCTGATAAAGATTCAAATCAAGTTTGTACACATGAGATTCCTACCGTTTGGTGTATAGGGGATTCATTATAATGCCAATGGGCGCAGTAACTCTACTACTTAATTAACCGACTTCCTAACGGAAGAGAGATTATCTATTCGTCACGTATCTATATATATTATATGTATATATATATATATATTATGTACGTTCGGGCAGAACTCCGCGATGCGGCTACTAACCGACGCGGTTTGAACGTCATTGTATGCGGCCAGTTTCAAAATTGGTCCCAATTTATGGGTGTTGAAAAATTTTTGCAATTTTTCCGGAACATTGGAAAACACGATTTCTTGTAATCTTAAATATCTCAGGTATTTTTAATCCGATTGTCATTTTATCCTTTTGTTTCATAAAAAATTCAATTACGGAACTTTCTGCGAACTGCAAGCGGGTGCGCCTAGTTCATATAAATTCACACATAACCTTTATTCATATTAAAGCAATTTATTAAAGTATTGTAAGTTATGGTTTAGACTTAGGTTTCGCTTAAATTTTACAAATAGAAGGTTGAATTAACATTTGTATTTATGTTTTGTGTGCATTTATATCCACAAGGCAAAATAAGTGATATTATATTAGTAGAAATATAAATATATCACTAAAAAACGTGAAAAACAATTTACAAAACATAATACCGACTTCCATGCCACAGTAAAGTAAACAATAATACAAATATTTGTTGGTTTAGTACATAAATTGTACGTAGTACATAGTTCTGAAGACAGCGTTCATATACTCGTAGAACATAGTTTCGTCGTCGTTATCTAGCGAAGTATGTTGAGCGCCAACTTCGGGATTATATACTATGTACAATTTATGTACCAAACCAACATATATATGAATTATTTTTTACTTTTCTGTGGTACGGAAGTCGGTTTTATTTTTTGTTACAAATAAATTCTATATCTATACTAATATATAACAATGAGATGGTGTGTGAACCACTGGTCTGATTTACATTAAATTTTGCATAGATGTAGCTTATTTAACTGGTCAGTGCATAGGCTACTTTTAATTTCAATATATTTCACTATTTAAAGATGGCAACTAATTTAGTGGTGTCACTACATCCTTTCAGATTTTAAATAAAAAGAAAATGCTAGATAGCAAACTTTTGATGGCATATACGAGGTTAATATTTAATTTTCCATCCGGAAGGTACTTATCTCTTTTCATATACCTACCTGCAATGGTTAGCGAGTAAAACCTAATTTTTTTGTCACGTAGCGTAGCATTGCTAGTTCAACTAGTATTAAATAAAAATATATTGAATTTAAAACAGATTGCATATGTAATAAGTATCTCAACTCAAACCCCCTGTTTATTTGTTGTTCACTAGCTATTGCTGTGACTCTGTCCATTCCGTGTCAATAACAAAACAATGAATAGTATGCGGCGTTGTCAGGCCAGTTGAACAGTTGAAATTTACGAGCAATATTGTTGGTATAATAAGTACTTACGTGTTTAGAGATTATGCAAATTATCTGTATTATTACGTGTTCCAACATAAACGTTAATGAGAGGGCTTTTGTATCCAACAATTGGTCTAATTGTTGATTTTACCAAATGCTACGTTTTACTACGCTACAAATGTTTGATATAAACTAAAAACTAAACAATATGAAAAATGGTTAATAAATATGTTTTTACAAATCGCATTTTGATTTGTGCATACAATACGATTTGGATATATAATATATATAAGTAGATAAATGTTTTATTATAATCATTACAGCAACCACTACTTATTTTTATTGTTGTAAGTACTTATACGAACAAATCGGCGCCCAGAATAAAATGCTTAGTTTCCATGTTAAAAATCATCAGTTCTATGTATTATGAAAAAAGGAATAAAAACATTTTAGTTACTAAAAATAAATCGATATTAGAGCATTAGAATTATTTGTTATGGTGCATAATATAGCTCTACATACATACGTATATCATTAAAATAATACTGAAAAATAGAATATCCGTTTAAAACTAAAATCGCGCGATGTTTCGGGCAATAACCATATTGCCAGTAACTTGTCATAACTAACACGAAATTTATTTGAAATATATATATTCTGTTCTTTTTGTACTTTTGAAAATCAGGTTAAAGCTAGAACAATAAGTATAATTTTATTCAATGTTTTAGTTCTGCATATAATTTTTATTCGTTATTTTAGTACTTTCAACAAACTACGTTGTCGAGATTTTTTTAATGGAATGGCAACACTTTTGTTCGCATTTATTGATCTCTAATTCCATATCAGACTACAGTTCTGATTCAGGTACGACCGACGAGATATTCCGCAGATATTACACGAGATATTCCGCAGATATCTAGAAACATCGGACTTTAGTAGGACGCTTCCTTGTAAGTTGTTAATATGTTATTACAATTTCGTTTGAAGGAGCCTAGCAGAGTTATATTATAGTTATATTCGGCCAATCGCCCTAGGGGTCAATAGACTGAATTATAAACACATTCGATATTTCTTTAAAAATATATGAAAAGAAATTCATTTAAAAATATGTATAAAATGAGAGAAGATTCAAACCATTTCGCTACTTTGACAATAATAAATATAAGAAAATTCAAATAGTTACAAATATAATGTAAATTTCGTAACAAATTAATATTCGCTTTAATTTGTTCATGTGTAGGTTGTACACTTTGACTTTTGCACTTTACAGGATACTTTTAGATAACGATACAATATCTTTCATGAAACATTCAGACAAAACTTCCTATCAAGCCAAGTTGTTTAGGTAGCAAATCGTAGAAATCAATATTTAGGACAGTTATTAAAATTTATATTGCCGACCTTTTTACGCCCGTTTTCATTCAAGCAATAACAGAATAAATTAATATTTGTACGTTATGTTTACGTCATGTAATGTGTATGTACGTATTTATGGATACATTTTATGCGTATTGCGAATTTGGAATATTGGCATTGGGCAGTATTGGAAAACGGTATTATTTTATAGTATGGAGCAAACGAGCCTGCAGCCCACCTGATGGCAAGTGGTCACTGCCACCCATGGACATCTGCAATCAACACTAGGTAGAATCAAAGGCTCACCTAAGGTAAGCCACAAATGCGTTTCTGCCCCTGAGGACTAAGATGGAATGCCTCGGAAAAGTATGTCTTCCTTCATACAGAGTTCTACCACCTTCAAATAATATATTTGACTATTATATAATGAAATACGTTCGTTATTTTTGTTGCTTTTTTATACCGTTCAAATATTAAAAATAGTATTTCCTCCCGCTTTTACTTTTGACACTTTATAGAACAGAACTCTGTGAATGTAGGACTACTTAGGTATAACTATTTACTGCTATAATCATATGTTACACCCAAATTTATACCACATTTACTCACATTTTTATGCAATAGTGTACGCCTTATAATTTACTAATATTTATATTTAAAGTTTATATTTAAAGTCACGTGAATTACGTAATTATACAATTTTAAAATGGCACTCCAACAATTTAATGCTTATTTGATTTATGTTACCACGGAAGGTTCGTTAGCGCGACAAACAGCTCCAACTTAATTCTATTACGAAGAGTTTTAAATACAAAGTTACGAAACGTTACAAGTTACGAAGTCACAAAAACAGTATCAACAAAGTTCTGAAGTATGACTTGGTCTCAAATTTTCTGCGGTGAATAGGGTGACTTTGTATGGCTTAAGCTTAAATACAATAATATTGAATGTGAGTGCAATATGTGAGTGTATGATAGTATATGTTGAAATTCAGCCCCTCAATGTAGAGGTCCAAAGTTCGAATCGCAGTCGCTTACCTCTAATTTATCGAAGTTATGTAAAAATAAATTTTTCACTTTCTTAAGCGGCGACGGTAAACATCGTGAGGAAACCTACACGCTTGAGTGTTCTTCAAGAAAATGTTCTTCAAAGTTGTGTAAACTACGCACTTAGCCAGCGTGGCAAGTTATCTAACCCCTCTCGTTCTGAACAGTAGAAAACAGCGAAAAAGTAGAAAGTAGCAGAGGAAACTGGTTTACGACGAAATTGTACCTATGGAAATTGAATACAATTTATAAAACAGAAATGTAACATTCCAGTTAATTCGACTTTTTTATAATTTCCTGTTACCCGAAGTATTGAATCAATATACCATGAGGTATAGAAAAATCATAATAAACTGAAATTATTGGAAATTTTCATGTCATAAAACCACACCAATGATAAAATTTCTGTCTGAATCTATTTGATTAATTGCATTTTTATTTCTTTATTTCAAAATACCTGATCTCTGGAACAACGGAATGTTTTATTATTCATTTTTACTGGTTAAAGAATAGCCTTCTATCCATGCTTGCATTTTTAATTTAGAAATATAGAAATAGAAATAACCTAACACCCCCATGTGCAACAAGATATAGAATTATTACGAGCTACAAATCACCTACATTTATCCCAAGAAAGAGAATAATTCTAGCTCAATTGCGACTTTCTCATATTCTGTCCTTTATCGCCATGTTATTTATAAGATTAAATATTTTTACTGGCAGTAAGTTAACTGTTATATAATTACGAAAATAAATCATTCTGATACAATATAATACATTACGTAGTTCTCAACATTTGGGACTCGTTTTAATTTCATTTTTTTATAATATGGAAGTAACAAATAAGCATACAGTCCAACAAATGATAAGTGACCACTGCCACCCATGGAAAAATCAACCCCAGATATCATCAGCGTCTTATTTGAGGTTGGCCACAGATCTGTTGGTACCCCTGAGGAGTAAATTGGAACGCCTTGGATAAGTAAGATGATGATGGCA
>MOOZ01000783.1:253198-268380 GCA_002930495.1 Cecropterus lyciades
TCTGGGTGTTTGTGTATTCGTCTTTGTGTGTCCATGGCACCCACGACACAGCAGAAAATCCTACTGTGGGGCTATGAGTGTAAAAAGCGTTTATGTTTATGTTTATTCAATATTTCATCACCTGCGACGAGATTAAAAAAAAACTGTATTAATGTTGATATTAACACAGTTTTTTTTTTTCATTTCATAAAAGCTTTCCTTTCTTTAAAAAAACCAACAACTTTCCTATAGTACCCTTACGTCATTTGATAAAGGTCTATATTTAGTAGCCGATAAACACTGTCGCAAATGTAACTTAATATGTTAGACACGTGTAAGGAAACGGAAATTTTATGCAGTAAGACGATAAGTAACAATAAAATCTTTTCCTTGTATTCTTTATTTTCTTTATAGTATGGAAGTAGCAAACGAGCCCGCAGTCCACCTGATGGTAAGTGGCTACTGACGCCCATGGACATCTGTAATCAACCCTAGGTAAGCTCAAAGTCTCACCTAAGGTTAGCCCTGTGGCTATATGTGGCTATATGTGGCGAGGCACTCCATCTTAGCCGTAGTAAGCAACGCAAAAGGTAGCAACGAATACAGATACGTTGCTACCCCTGAGGACTAAGATGGAATCCCTCGGAAAAGTATGTCTCCCTTACCACACCCTTCAGACCAGAACACAACAGCGCATTACACTGCTGTTATTAGGCAGAAATAGGTGTGGCGGTGGTGCTTCCGGAGTCGAACCACAAAGTTTTTTTAATATTGAAATTTTATTTTTTTAATAGGTACATAAACATTCTTATTCTATAAGTTCTATTACTTTTACTACAAAACTCGTTATATTTAATTTAAAATACCTATTTGTTAATAAGCCATTATTTTAATTAGACGACACTATAATAGACACGTGTAAAAATAATTAGCGTATTATAATTTTATGAAAATGTACTAAAATTATTTATTGCTCTATTAAAAAATGATTCATAATTAAATATTATATTACGTAGCAACTATTTTTTATTGTTATTGTGTTCCAATACAAATTTTTATTTTCATATTACGTAACCTATTTTAAAGGAAAAACATTATTTTAATAAAATACGGTATGAAATTTATTTCTACATGCTAATAAAATTTATATTTTGATTTTAGTAAAATGAAGAGGAAAATGTATAAACCGTATTTTATTTAAATTTTATGTTACATAAAAAAAACAATTATTAGAAATAAATAACCCTTTTACGATACATTTTATTGACAATTTTACTTAACAAAGTTGTGACCAGTGTCTTTATATATATTTATATATATTTTTTTTTTATTGTGTGATTGTAGGACATTTGCTGAAAATTTTCTGGAATAATAAATATGTTGAAATATCTTTAAACCCATCTCTTATTAGTAAATCTTAGAAAATTGCTTCAGTCGCGAACTCCTTAAAAGATTTATTTATCGAGGCTAGAGATTTCACTCAAGCCTTTTTTCTGAAAATAAAACAAAATGTGTAATTTATTCAATATCTAACATTGTCGCGCGGTTTCACCCGCGTTTAAAAAAAAATACTGACTTGAGAGTTACGAATATTCGTTCGGCAGAAAGGGGCCAAGCCAAGCAAGAGCTGGAAAAGAAGGCCTATAATAATGCATCCTCCTATATATTTCGTAACTCGGCGAAAAAGGACTTCTTATTTCTAACTTTTATCCCCCTTCCTAATGTCTCATAACAGGCTGTTAACTCATTCATCGATTTTAACGATTTTTTACCTAAAATAAGTGCATTATTTTTTTTTATAGTACGGAAGTAGCAAACGAGCAGCAGTCCACCTGATGGTAAGTGGCAACTGCCGCCCATGGACATCTGTAATCAAACCTAGATAAGATCAACGTCTCACCGAAGGTTAGCTACAGATGCGTTGCTATCCCTGAGGACTGAGATGGAATGCCTCGGAAAAGTATGTATCCCTTACCACACTCTTCAGACCCGAACACAACAGCGCATAACACTGTTGTTATTAGACAGAAATAGGTGTGGCGGTGGTGCTTCCAAAGTCGAACCACAAAGAATTCTACCACCATACACACACAGAGCAAAATATGCTTTTATTTAAAACTGAATGAATCCAATTCGAGAACGCATAATAAGCAAACTTAAATACTGCAGTTCCTCTTGTTTTAAATTCCTTGTTCTACGCCTGCACCTTTTTCCTATCACGCGAGCGTCCGCCCGTTCTCGTGTCCACACGCACACATGCATTAACCTGCTGCAGACTCTTTGTTTGAGAAGTAAGGAAACATACAAACCTGAGAGCACTTTGAAAAAAATCTCAAAAATGTGTAACGTCTACCTGAACTCCTCATACTTTAAGAAAAAAAACTGTTCCAAGCAGTGATACATTAAAGGGTTGATGACAATAGAAAATCAACTTCCCCGTTCTTATATTCACAATCACCTACTCATTACAGCCCACGCTGTCTTTATTTGGAAAAATCATGTATCCATTTCCATTGACCGCCCCCATATCCGACAACGCGTACTTTACACAAAAGTATACAATGTATTATTGTAGGAACCAAACTAACTTAACGAAAATATATTATGGTTGTCTACCTATCTCGTAAATCCTTTAAAAACTGTTATTTCGCGCATACAACGGTATAATTATACCGTAAAATATTATACTTACACTATCTCCTGACCTTTTTGCCTAATTTGACAGCAAATTTTATCTACAATTTTGTTCTTGAATTTTAACATAATTTATTTTGACAAGATAATATTTGGTATTTATAAATCCATCGAAATGACAACTTCACTTATTAAATTACAACTATTTCCACAGCTTACGCCAAAAGTTCGACTATATCAATTATATATTCGTTAATTTAAGTATGAAAGACAATTATTTCCATTGAAAAACTATCCATGCGTGAAAACTACATTAAAGTTCTCGAGATAAGATAAGATATCTTTTCTAGCAAAGCTATTCCATTTTACTAGACCTCCTTGAAATGTGAGACTCCGTAGTATAGAAAAGTTAAATCGAAATTGAATTGGTTACCCGGAACTACAAAAATTGAATAGTATAGATAATATACTTTATTGCACCCAGAAAAGAGGAAATTATACAATAAAATATACAATTTTTTTATACAAAAGGCGTTCTTATCGCTAAACAGCGATTTCTTCCAGACGACCTTAAGGTACAGAGTTAAAATGGGTATACACAGAAAGAACAGGTAAGATGCAAAATGTAACAAGCGTTTTGTGAAATGTACAAATTAAGGAAAAAGCTAATTTTAATAATTAAAAGACAGCAATAAATATAAAAGAATGTAATTAAAGATCAAAGATAGAAAAAAGCTTAAGTAGAACATTGAAGAACAGGAATAGAGTTAGAGCTGGAAGTGTAAATTTTTTGAAGGAATATAGGGATTGGTTTTGAAGAATGGATACAGGAATATTATATATTATGTATTAATACTATGATATGTTAATAAAAATGAAGAGTTTGTTAATTGATACAAAAAAGAAAATGTTAGCTCGAAGTTTAACTTGGAGTAAAATATGATAAAAATAATGTTTTTACATTTGTATGCCCATTTCGTGAAACAATAAATTCCCATTAATGTTATATAATAGTTTATAACAAATTAATTTATAAAATGATAAAATCTAAGACCTGCAGATACTTACAATTACGTCGCTAGCTTTATTAATTATAACTCCAGCTGGCCCCGGAATAACCATTGCGTGTGTGCCATTGAACATGATCGCAAGGACGTTCAATATTAAAACGATAAAGTATACCATCTTCATCTTTATTGTATTTCCAAAGCCCAACTCAGGTCTCACGACTAATCCAACTCACACTATAAAATGCCTAAAGGTTATGTGATACTCGCACGTTGCACGCGAGATTTTATACGTCCTAACTCTCACTGTTCAACTTATTAACGCAGAATCATCAAACCTTAAGTCTTTCACTCTCTTTGTAGTGAATTGACAGTTTTAGTTAAAAGTGGACACGTAATAAGAAAATATAATGTAAATCTTCCATTACTTGTGAGTGTGTAATACATCTATCTCGCAACCGTTAAGCAACTCAACTTGAAGCGTTTTAAGCGTTTATTTTAACCTTTATGTTGCAAAAACAAATAAAATAAACGAAGTAAATAATATACAGAGTTTTACAAGATATTTGTTTTATTGTTATTATTGATTATTGTTATATTTTACAAGGTTATTAAATTAAACAATTTAGTTCAAGGGTTTATGTCCTTGAACTAAATTGTGTTTTATCGGTTCATAGGTACTTTTCCTATCGTGCGTTTCCTATATGCGTGTATGCATGTCACACGAATACTAAAGCGAGGTAATTCATGTGGTTTTATGGGGCATTCCTTGCAGGCGTAAACATGCGTGACATGCAAAAAGGTCTAAGTGAAGATTCGGGAAAATAAACTATTTAGTACTTTAACGGGAAATCTACTTTGGTTTGCTTATTAAATATGTATATTAGAATCTTGCGCTTATCAGTAATTTTAAAAATATATAAATGTAAATTGATTAATAAATAAATAAATTTATTAGTATGCAAGACTTATGACCCTAGGAATTAATCAAGCGAGTGACAAATAATCCGAAATTTTACACCTAAGCCTCGCACCTAAAATCTCGCTAAGAACCTAAAATCGGAATGATGTCTGTGATGGTACTTAAATAAATTTACAATATTTTAGGGGGGAGAGGAACAAAATTTGGAAATAAGAATACCCTTTTTACCGAAATTCGAATTATTTGAAAGTTTTTTTATAGGTCTTTTTGTAAGGAGCCCTTTAAGCTGTTTGAGCCTCTACCCCCAAAATAATCTCAAATTCTAAATCCGCCAGATCCGCCACGTTAGAAGATATCTTTTAAACGCGCGTGAAGTCGCAGTGCACTACTAGTGTAGTCATGAACATGAAGTTAAGCGACATTTACCTTTCTGTTAAACATTAAAAGGTCACTGATAAATGTAATAAAGCTTTTCGACGAAAAAACGTCCACTTACGCGCCATAATAAATTCATCATAAAACCTTTTAAATAAAATAATAATAATAACGCTTTCTACACTCATAGCTCCACATTTTTCCTGTGTCGTGGGTACCACGGACACACAAAGACGAATACACAAACACCCAGACCCAAAACAGAAATCTAAATTCATCATTCAGATGTCTGTTTGGCCGGGGATCGAACCCGAAACCCAATGCGTGTCAGAATGGTGACCAATCCGTCACGCGGGTCGTCGGTCGCGGTCGTCGTAAAAGGTTAAAATCTAAAAAAATAAGGTTTAGATTGTATTACGACTAACATTTTACCAAAATAAAAGTACCTATATCAAATGCTTACTTATTTCGGATATTCCTACGCTATATGTACTATTTTTTCGCAAATAAGTAGATATATTAAGACTGTGGTGCTTCCGCAGTGGAACTCGAAGAGTTTATACCTACTTACCTTCATAATGACCTTGTTATTATAATTGTCTAAGCTTAACACAAAAATTAATAATTCAATAATATTTACATTGCTACCACCATCAGCAATAATCACGTTACAATAATCACTCAGATGGGTGTGGAATTTGTTACAAAAATCATTTTATTCATCATATGATACGATTGTATGTCAGCACTAAAATAAAACCAACACGTTATTTCCTTGTTCCTATAATGTTTTACGGGAACTGGCAGTGATTTGTTTTAGTTCATTCCAGATTTATTTGCAACACTTTACCTGACACATTATTAACAGCCCCTTTCAACGTGATTACTCGTTGGTTTACGGTCACGTTAAAATAACGTTCACATATTTTACATTGGGTAAATGTTTAGAATGCTGTGACTAGAAATTTTACAACAACATATTTAAACTTGAATTTAACATAATCAAAAGTACCTACTTTGGCAGATATATATGGGCTGGCACAAATAGGGTGGAAAAGTCAGCGCACGCTTCTCTGACTTCAGAAGTTAGCGAAACTTCTGCTACTGATCCGAGGGCCAAAAAGCTTTGCTTCAAGCACTTTATGCTACACGTGTCAGCCTTGATCGTCGAAAACAGTTGTATGTCTCTGATATTACCTATAAGCCCACGTCATTTCGCTGCTAATTGTGGCGAAATTTGACACAATATATTCAACGCGGGCGCTTGCAGCGCCAAGCAAATATGCTGTGGCCCTTAGGTAAGACTATTTTTCTAACAAAATACATATGTGGCCGGAATATTGCTACGGATGGCGCAGATAATATTGGCGGTGTGACACCGCAAAAGTTGTGTATGTAGACGCTGATTCATATAAGTAAAATGTAACATAAAGGAGCGGAAAGATCACGTTAAGAATACAGTAAAGCCTAACAGCACCTAGTAACTAAAGTTGAAGTTGAACTTGAAGTTTTAAGGAAATGTAAAATCTAGTACAGCCCAAGTTCTTCCACCGTCTACGAGGCCTGAAAATTAGTTTAAAAAACGCATATAAAGCACTTATATTAGACACTTAGAGAAAAATTATAGAATAAAGTGAACCTGATGGTACGTTGTAATTACCGCCCATGGACATCAAACTCAGAATTAGAATAAGTACACACTACTTGAGGTCAGTTCATTGACGCTTTGCTATCCCTGAGGACTTAGCTTCAAGGCATGGTTTTTTTTAATATAGTAAACGATCTTGCGTCAATTGACGGTGAATGGCCATTGCCGATCATAGGCATCTGTAGTCAACTCCAGATAAGATTAACATCTATCTGACGTTAGCCACAGATCCGTTGCTACCCGTGAGGGTTAAGTAATTACAGCAGTGTTAACGCTGCTGTGTTAACACTGCTGTAATTACTTAACCAACAACAAAGGGTTATATCACCTTTTACTTATTAATTTTATGTGATTATTAAATAAACCCACCAATGCAAGAAATATATTTTCGTTTTTCATAATTGCATACTTTACATTGCTCTTGAAAGTGAGCCAAGAAAGTGTTGTCGCCACTGACGAATATTATTTTGTGTTATTATAGTTTTGTCTTTTATTTTGTATCTTTTGTCTTTTTTTTGTTTCTCAGGTTCTATGTGTGTATTCTGGAAGTGAATCCTCTCTAATTATTCGAAGGTGTTTATGCTATGATGCAAGCACGGCTCGTTCCCCTATTTGTTATAAGTATGACATTTATACCAACATCTCGTCTCTTTATTTACAAACGATATTCGGAACACGAGTATATTGTTATATATATTATGTTTAGGTTATACGCACACCGATGGTTTCGTAGAAGCTTATACAAGGGACCCTTTTACTGATCAAAGATCTTATACTTGTATCTTTATTTTCCTAAATTAGATTAAGTAAATCTTACTTATATTTATTACTCTATCACGCAAAATCTGATCAGAACAGGTCAGATTTCTTTGAAATTATTCATACAGATAGTTTATGACTTGGATTAACACATTAGCATAGTACTACTCATTAGCATGGTAAACGTGACTGAAGCGAACGGAGCCGCAGAAATAATCTATTAATACATAATTATATGAAGATGTAAGAGCAAAGCATAGTTTACGGCAAGATAATACAGTAAAAGGTATAAGGCGATAAAAAATATTTTTAAAAAGATGTCTTTACTGATTTGAACTGAATTCGCTTATGAATCACGTATATTTATGCAGTTAACAAGAAACTTAAAAGATAAAAACCGCCAAACTTCATAATTGACCCTCATAAAAAGTTTGGCGAAAACCGCTTATAACGAAAAGTTTTTAACTAAACCACTCTGTAACTAAAACAATTTCCGTTTTCACGCCAAAAAGTCAGAACAATGTGAATTATGATTACGACGACGTAATGTCACTTTGGTATAATACTAAGGAGGTAATGTTACATTCTTGCACGTAACCACTTCGCAAATAAACCAACACGCTCGATGAATTACAATGGGGAGGATTTTCTGCGGGGAAGTTGGCTCTTATTAATTTTCATACCCGATGTCCTTAAGGTTGACGTACGTAAATAGTGATCTTGCAGGTTTTAGTCTCATGCACATTTCATGCGATGACAGTTAAAAATGGCTTTCACAACCTTTAGAGAAAAATTATACCATTGTACCTACCTTAGGTACAAATATCTCACTAAATGAACAACAACAGGAGCATAGCACTGTAGATATGTTGGTAATATGATTTTAAAGGTGGTCCAACCAATTTGGCTGGGAAGGTACCAAACATCCATATTAACTGTAAGCTGGATTATAGAGATAAGCTGTAAAATTCATAAAATAGCGCTTCAGAATAAAGCAGTGATAGCCTACTTAATGGTCTGAAATTCGGCCACTCGCCGAGTTATAGTAAAACATACATACATTCAAATTTATTATCACTTGCTGTAGCGATGAATATTCTAAGTACACTTGAGTAGAAAGTTTTATCCGCGTGGCGAAGCGGTCATAATACCGATCAAATGCAGTGGGTTCCGGTTTCGATCCCCGGCCAGACTAATATAGGAATGATGAATTTAGATTTTCGTCCTGGGTCGGGGTGTTTGTGTATTCGTCTTTGTGTCCATGTCCATGGCACCGACACCGCATAAAATCTTAGTGGTACAAGGGTACAAAGCGTAATTATTATTAAAAAACTCAGTCAAGTATGAGTCAGACTCGCGCACGAAGGATTCCTTACTTATTAAAACGGTAAAAAAATCACGTTGTATGGGAGTCCCCCCTTAAACGTTTATTTTACTCTGTTTTTAGTATTTTTGTAATAGGGGCAACAGTAACATATAATCTGTGAAAATTTCAACTGTCTACTTCATGACATAGTAATACGAAGTCTTAATAAAACGGGACTCGTTTTTACTCTTTGGTTACGGAACTCTAAAAAGAACTTAAAAGTGTGATAAGACGACACATTAGCACATGACCGGCGTTATGTACTATGACCTAAGCTCTTCCAATTCTCCGAGGAGTCCCGCGCCTAGCAGTAGGTCACTAATAAAATTATTGTTTATTATGATAACAGAATATATAGGTGTGATATTATATAGAGTAAAACAATTCAAATCATACATTAATACTATTAATTGAATGTAAACGAAACAATATAGCAAGGTACTTCACCTACATCGCATAATTAGTAGTTATCAAATATACCACAACGAAATCTGGAAAATGAAATATATACATCTGATTTATTATTTATGTATTGCATAATCAGGTATGTAATGTAAACATAAAGGATATTTGACTAAGTTAAATATTGTTTTCTTTTTTTTTTGTATAATATAAGAGTAGCAAACTGTCCATCTGATGGCAAGTGGTAACTGCCCCCCTCCCCCCCTCCTGGACATCTGTAATCAACTCCAAATAAGATCAGAATCTTACCGGAGCTAATGAAAAATGCATTGCTATCGCTACCCATGAGGACAAAGTTGAAATGCCTTGGATAAGTATTTCTGCCTGACCACATTTACTGACTGCTTAAAACTAGTTTTTGTTCATAATAATACATTAAATTTAACTCTTTATACGATTTTTTGTCAAACTACTCAAGTAAAAGTATTATTATAAATTTTTAGAATGGTCTTATCTAATGGTTCATTTGCTACCCATATTGTTGTGATAATAAAAAAGTCGTGCCCTCCCCCACATTTTTTCCTATTTGAAGATGCATTTTTTTTTTAATTATATAGCCTATGTCACTCTTCAAACTGCGACGATTCTAATGATATGTCATATGTACGTCATCCATCGTCGTCAATCCGTCCAACCGTTTGAGCTGTAACGCGTGCCAACGAAATTGACATATATACGAACAAACATACATACACTCATCCGTACACATATACATACATACGCTCGAAAAACTTTACCCTCCTTCTGAAATAGTCGGGTAAATATAGATGCATTATGTTACTTTCGTTTCTTTTCCGATCACACGTGAATAAATTTAATATAGCAAGTCCCTCGTATCGGCTGTACGAAGGATCAGCTTTATACCAGAGAGCAGTAAATTCTCCCAAATGGCCAACGTATAACGGTTCATAAAACAAGGTACTAGGAAACCCTCGATCAACGTTTACCTATTCGTTATATCGAATTAGACTGTGATTTTATGTTGATGGAAAAATAAAGACGTTCGGTGAAATATTTGACACTGTAAAATATAAAAGAAGAATATTAATTAATTTACTTTTAATTTTCACAGCATGTATGCATTTCTGTTGCCGCTATAACAACAAATAAAAGCAGATTGAAACAAATATATATTTAAATAGGCTATGCAACAAACGTGATTTTTTTTGCTGTTTTTATAGATAATGGTACGAAACCCTTCGTGCGCCAGTCTGACTTGCACTTGGCCGGTTTTTTATAATAAGGAAGTTTTTGTAAGAATGTACTAAATGACCGTTTCAGTTGACATTAAATAACTGCAAATTAAAGTTTTTCGTTAAACTATATTACCTACTCCTTGCTATGTTCGTGATCAAAACATCAGTAGTTAAATGAATTAGATTAAAAAGAACTACGAAGTTTAATCTGCATTTTATGGAATAAAAAAATGTTAATAAGTAATAACTCGAAAACTATGAGAGTTAGTACAAACACAAAAGTCGATATTCCGACAGGCCTTTATGTGACCTACGAGGTAATAGAATTATCAATCTATAATTTATGCACCATATTTATTTTATATAACAATGAAAAAAAATTGGTATAGAATTTATTGATTACGAATATGATTCACTTCTTTATCAGGAATTTCCAAGAATCTATAATATTGTATACATTTCCAAGTACCAGAATGTACATCTAAGTAAATTATTATAATTGTCCATTTATGCTTTACTCAAATGCGTGATAGAGATTGAGGAAGATCATAATAGACATATAGGTTTATTGGATACATAATGGAATTTGATAATTTAATATAGCTAATATCATATAAGTAGTTATCTACGCTTTTAAGTAAACGATAACAAATTGACTTATAAATAATATATTTTGTAGACTTAAACACAAATAGAGGAGCAATATGTTTTACGTAATATCCCCAATGTTTCTCCGTAAGGTTGATTTAAACCAAATTCTGATATTGCTGCTAACATATTGTACACAATGAAGAACACAAACCCGCGTAAAATCTAACAAAGACTTAACCTATATAAAACAGTTATTAGAAAAATAGCATTTTGATGTACAGGAAAACCCACAATTAAATACATTAGCACGTTCCACAGTGAGCATTCTATATAAATGGCTACTTCTGTCATTGTCTTACCACTGACTTGCTGTGCTTCGAGTGGTAACAACATCAACAATAACAATCATGAAGTTCTACAGCCTGTTCATGTTGACTGTGGCCATCGTGGTTATGATGCTGGGCGGCAGCCACGCCAAAGGAACCGGCAGCGCTATCAGAAAAGGAGGTAAAGTCATCGTAAGTAACCTTTTATTTACTAGATTCTTTAAAATATTTAAGTTATATATTTATTGCATGACGTGTATAAATACTTTTAAGGCCTGGTGCATTTATGTACAATGGTCAACTTGAAACCATGAAAGAATGCTGCACGGCAGACTTACCTACTTGTGAGGCGATTATCTTATTTCTCTATAGCGTTGTCAATGTTGTCATGACTTATTACCACGAAAAGAAGGGACTGTTTTGTATTTGTATAACAGCTTACACAACTATTATACATACACTTCATGCTGGAAGTGTTTGATCAATGTTCAAACAATAAATATAATATCGATTGAATTCGACATATTTGACGCCCCCATAATTCGCGAGCTTGGGATATATATAGGTGTCAGTCTTATCGATATACCACAGGAAGACATACTCCGAGGCTCTCCTACTTAGTCCTCCACGGAACACATCTGTATCCAACCTCAACTAAAACTAAACTTAAACTTATATGGAATTGTTTACAGTACGGCAATGGCCACTTACAATCAGACTGCTGTTTGCCACTTCAATAAAATTTAACAAACCTAGGTTGGGACTGTTCTTTAAATTTCCTTCTACTTATTTACAGAAACATGGATTGGGAGCAATCGGGGCCATCGGTACCGGTCATGAAATCTACGAACACGTCAAAAACAGGGGTTAACACGTATAAACGATTACAGTTATTAAAATAACGCTATCATCGCTTGTTATATTTTGTACAGTATTGTTAAATTTAATATACTATGTTATGTGAATACGAGTGACTTTTACTTTAACTAAACTTTCTAATAATACAGACCTTTTGTATCTAAATTTAGTCAATACTCACAATTAATTGTATTTTGTTTATACTTTTTTTCATGTGTCTGCGGAGATAATAGTAGGTACTTATACATCGGGTTAATAAGAGCTTCATAGGACCGCGATTTAAAATAGTATGGTAGGTATTAGGATTTTAAAATCTTATCAAGTTTAAATAATTTAGCTAGCAATCTTTATTATCATGAAATTTACAAGAATAAGAGCAAAATCATGAAACATCTGTACCTATCAAGCTTGTGTCACATAATAAAATATTTAATCGATGTAATTGTCAATAGCTTCGTGAATAGGACACAAATAAAGAACAAATGCTGGCAATAACCCGTAGGTATCGCTTATGCGCCGCCTCTCCTGGATAATAGGTTAAAAGTTGATTTACAAGTTATATTGTTACAGAATATTTTGTGACCGGTAGCGCCATCTCTTTTCCTAAACACAAACTTCATTATTAGTAAATACAATATTCTAGCCTTCTATGTTTTATGTTGAATGTCCTGGTTAGGGGTTGATTTCCATAAAACGTTGATATAGATATGCAATTACATCAAACCATAAAGCTAAATACTAAGTTTCATTAAACTGGCATCATAATTGGGGACTTCCGAAAGAACTGTCAACCCCTATTTAACCCTCTTAGGGGTTGATGTTTCAAAAACAATGAAAAGGGTATTTTATCACATCAAACGACTAAGGGCAATACTAAGCTTCATTGAGTTTGCATCAAAATTGACGGACTTCTGAAAAAACTGTCAACCCCTATTTAACCCTCTTAGAGGTGGATTTTTCAAAAACAATAGATGTTTTATTATATCAAACCACATAGCTAAATACTAAGTTTGATTGAGCTTGCATCAAAATTGACGGACTTTTATACAAACTTTCATCCCTTATTTAACCCTCTTAGGGATGGAATATTTGAAAATCCGTTCTTAACTGACGTCTACGTCATAAAAGAAACGTCTTGTCAAAATTTCATGTTTCTACCTTCAGTAGTTTAGGCTCTGCGATGTTTAGTCAATAGATGAGTGAGTGAGCATCCTTTCGCTTTTATATATATAGATTTGTATTAGTAAACATGTAGTTCAACAGACCCTTCCATTAAAAAATAGCAAATTTACATTGCTGACACAAAGTACTTTCCGGGTCCGGATCGATCCGCTGAGTATTGCCACATTTAGAGCTTAATTTAAATCTAAGTATGTATACTTATGTACAGGAGTACAGGCCGCCCCCCGACCAGGTGGACTGACGATCTGAAGAAGACGGCGGGCTACCGCTCGAGTCAGATGGTGCAGGACCGGTCGGAGTGGCGCAGATTAGGGGAGATTTATGTCCAGCAGTGGACTTTTAAGGGCTGATGGATGGATGGATACTTATGTATACTTAGATTTATGCATCTATTTATGTATGTATACTTAGATTTAAATTAAGCTCTAAATGTGGCCTTATATAAAAACACACTTTTTTAAACACGCTTTCTACACTCATAGCCCCACACTAGCATTTTATCCTGTGTCGTGGATGCCACGGACACACAAAGACGAATACACAACACCCAGAACCAGAACAGAAATCTAAACTTATCATTCAGATTTCTGTCTGGCCGGGGATCGAACCCGGGACCCACTGCGTGTCAAACCGGTATGGTGACCGCTCCGCCACGCGGGTCGTCAAATATATAATGCGTTGGTACCCCTGAATACTAAGTTAGAACAAAAAGCATGTCACCCTTTTCCACGCCCTTCAAACCAGAAACACGGCAAGGTTTAACCCTCTTTTAAAAGTAGAACTAGGTGTGCCGGTGGTATATGCTGAGTCGAACCAAAAAAAGGCTCCACCATCTTTAAATACATTATGGAACCACGTGTATAATAATACACCATAACTGGTGTAATAGTGTATTTGGTAATATATTAAGTCCTTATAATTAGTAAAACAAAGCTAATAATATTTTAATTGAATTGAAGGTTTATTTTATAAATTGTAATGTACATCAATAAAGTATGTCACACGTGTGTCCACAAAATTATTAGCATAATTACCGTAAAACAAGTATAATATTGAAGATTACCAAATCGGCTACATATTACAATATGGTAAACACCTTTGCCGTTACACCTATACATATTTTTATACTTTCATGTTTTCTGCTTGTTACATCCCTGAACCGCTTGCACAGCATATTGTGTTATGCATATAACGGATTCGCAGTAAGACCGATGGCCTCTCGTTTTCCTCACTTCGGACCGAGTGGTCACCACAAGTAACTAGCGCCAATTATACGTGGGGTCACAGCGGGAGGACAGTAAACAAAGAGTCCACAAATAAAGTATCCTTATATTCACTAAATTACATGTGTCCTTAAAGTTATTACATAATTTTTTGAAGGGCGCGACACTTAATTGCTTGTGGTGTCCACTCGGTCCGAAGTGAGGGAAACGAGAGGTCATCGGTCTTACTGCGGATCCGTTAAATGCATAACACAATACGTTGTGCAAGCAGTTCAGGGATGTAATATGCTTAGCCCAATGGTTGATTGGTAAAGAATAATTCTAAGATTATGTGCGCCTTTCATACTACCTATTTAATTAAGGTATAATAAAAGTTAAATAAAAATATTGAGCGGTGACCTAAGTCAGTAATCAGGCGAGATGCATCCTCATTTCACCGGCTGCACGCAGAAAAACGAGTATATTTAATTACTAGCTGAGCCCGCGGTTTCACCCGCGTTTAAAAGATATGTAACGTGACATACTTTAACCGAAATTTTATACCTTTAATTATTCTATTTTATTCTTTTTAAATACATGTTTCCCGCACCCGTGCATTTTTCCAAGATAAAAAGTAGCCTATGTCATTTTCTGACCCTTAAGCGACTACCACTG